>WAAE01010291.1:0-12649 GCA_013400495.1 Nicator chloris
TGTGGCACTTGGTTTGGTGGTAGATGTGGCAGTGATAGGTAAACTGTTGGGCTCACTGGTCTTATAGGCCTTTTTCCTATCAAAATTGTTCTATGATATTTTTATTTCATAAAGTTAACAGATTTTGTTTTAGTTTCATCTATAGCTTTTCTATATGTGTTTTTCATTATCAAAGACAAGCCAGCTGTAATTAAGACCCAGTGTATCTGAGGCATTCAAATATATTTCAGTGGAAGCTGAATCAAGCTCTCTATTCAGATTTTCTGTGCTATCAGTCCAGCCCTTCAGACTGAATTAATATGGATGTAAAGGAGCTATTTTTTTTTAAATGTCTCAACTCTCATAACTCAAGTAAGCTTATAAGAGGAATCTCTTCAATCTCCACGTGCCTTTACAAATACATCTGTATTTGCAATATATATTCAGGACAAGTCAGGGGCCACATGGAACTCTTGATTCTCTTTCTATGTACATTTATGACAAGGAACAGTCAAAAATCTTATTCACTTCCCTTCTGAGTTTTAAGAACTATTATGGGAGTGATGACTGTAAAAAATAAATAACCAGTTTTTTCCCTCCCTCCCTCCCATCAGTCAACTTGCTCTTTTCCAGAATAAGTTTTACCAGTCATTGAATACATTTACTCAAATGGAGCAATTTGTCTATTTCTCACATGCTGATTAAAGAAAATTATAAACATTTTAGAAGTAACACTAATCCCCTTCAGATCTGTTTGAGATGTATTTGAGTAATTTATTCACAGTTTAATAAATGTGCAGCCATTAGTATATTGCAAAGTCACCAGTCTGTCATTCATGCACTGAGTGATTTAAACACTTTCTCCTTTACACTATGACATAGATGAAAACCTTTTTTTTTTTACTTGAGGAACTGCTCCTAAATACAGCAGTTACTCATTCATATTTTTTTTTTCATTTTAATTCTACCATGCTTCGTGTTGCAAGAGGGGAAAAAAAGCTGAAAAGGATTACAGGCCAAACTCAAGCAATATAAATAATTGATCTACAAAGAATTTAAACTAGTTTCATTCGGAAAAATATTACTTTGCATACTTTGTATAAAACAACAGGCATACTTCCAAGATATGCACAGAAATATATGTAGTTCATTAGAAGTATTTTTTTTTCTTAACTGGCATGGGAATTTAATTTAGTAAACTTATTTGGTTTTAATCCTTCAGTTCTAGATGTGTAAATACTATTCAGAATATTTTTCATTAAAAGATGCTTAGGTATATTGGAATGAACCAATTTTACAAGTATAACAAAAAGAACATACAGTTTCCAGCTGGAAATATACTGTGAAGAGCTCAACAGGGAATAATGCACTGCTCTGGGGAGGCAACATGGTGCTGAATGGCTTTTTCAGGGTTTTGTTTCTTGGACATAAGAATACTGAAACAAACTGAGCTATTTAGTTTATCTATCTACAAAACAAAACTGTGGGCAGATATAAGAAGGTATATTTATGCTGTGCAATAGTGACTACTACAAAATCTCACTATTTCACAGAAACTCTAAGGGGAGACTCATCTAAGAACAGAGACGCTTTCCAGCACTGAAAATGGGGAATGATTTCAAGAGGATTCAAAAGAGATTTATCAACTACTGTTTTAAGCACCTGCTCTAATGTTGCAAGAGGGAACAAGGATTCATCTTCTTTCAGAAACGTGAGATGGGGGTTTGAGTCCCAGTAGGCTCAATACAGGAATGAAGCAGCACCTCTGACACTCTTTTAATCACGGAGTACATTGGACAAAATATGTCACCTTCATTCCAGTCACGTGTGTAGAGACTGTCAGGTGTGGAAGCTCTAAGAACCTTTCTTCACTGAGTGAGTCAGCAGATTTGGGCAGAAAGTATACTTCAATGATTGTAACTTTGAGGATGTGGGCATGAAGCTGGTGCACACCGTCAAGAGAAAATAGCTAATGTGATTTCTATGTGATATTCTGGAAAATAGAGACCTTCTACTGCTTCTAGAATTGAATGGTAGCTAAAAATGATTTTGTGAACCTAAATTATGGATATGTGGGTATGAAATGACAGCTGAAAAATTCAAGATAATGTTGCAAATCTCGTTTCCCAAACACTAATTTGAGCCCCAAATATTTTGAATTCCATTCTTTTGACACAGTTCAAGATACCAAGAACAAATTAATGCAGTCTGACCAGAAAACTTTCTGTAATGTTTTGTCAGAAGAACTAACTGCATTGAACTAAATTTAGACATTTTAATTTTGAACTGAATTCTGCCATTAAAGTCTGACACTGAACA
Source organism: Nicator chloris (assembly GCA_013400495.1). Lineage (NCBI taxonomy): Eukaryota > Metazoa > Chordata > Aves > Passeriformes > Pycnonotidae > Nicator > Nicator chloris. Next base: position 2,299 of record WAAE01010291.1, read on the forward strand.
TAAGTGTATAAGGTCAGTATTCATATATCACCTTACAGATGTTATCTCTTCTTTTCTATGAACAACATCGCTTAACCCTTTGGGGATTTTTCCCCCTAGGCCTCTGAAGGCTCTACTTATCCAGTGGAAGCTACAACAGATGTATCAGACAAAAACATTAAGCATGGAATTCAAAAGATATGTCTATGAAAAGAAGAGAACCACATTTAAAATGCCTGTGTTCATTTATATCTGACGTAAGAATAAAAAGGAATAGCGAGTGAAGTGATGATTCATCTAAATTTAGGCAACATTTTTTACACCAGCATAAATTCTGAAAAGCATTCATTGACCTAAATGCATGTGAGCATATCAGTTATTCACTAGGGCTTACACTGCAGTCTTTTTTTCTGTCTCTGAATCCTGAGGCACTGCATAAATTAAAAAAAGAAGTGCTGAAGGATTTTTGAATTAAGACTCTTAAAAACAAGTTGATTGATTTGTCAGGCTTGCAAGATAAAATAAGCCTGCCTTTCCATCATAACCAAAGTTTGCTGTTATTGCATAATTAGTGTGTAAGGAAAAGAGAGCTTCAAGAGGATGTACAGCAGTCATGAGAAGACTGTTTTGATATATGGCAGTCATTTGTGCTGCTATCTTCTGCTTGACTGTCTAAATTCATACATTATTCCACCCTTTCATGTTGAAATTATGCAGTCACAGTCTTGCATTTTTATTGTATTTCATCAGACTTATGAAAAATTTTAGAAGGGGAATGAACAATTTTATTTTTTTAATTTTTTGAAGCAGTTAATTTTTATTCTATTATTCTATCTTCCTTGATATAAAAGAGATATAAGTATTTTACAGACATAGATGCATTCAATTTTCATTTTAATTATAAGAGAAGTTATTCATGTAGGAGATTATATTGATAAATAAGAGTAACATGAATTAAAATTGAAAATGCATGAGTTTTACAATTTTTTAAGATTTTGAAGAGACCACAAATGAAAGTCGGAATTATCAGAATATCTTTCTATATTGATAAACACCTTCATATGGACAAGATTTTCAAAATGTCTTCAACATTTTAAAACAAAGTTCTCGAAAAATTGTGCATGAAAAGCGATTTAAAAAATGTTCCTCATGTGAATAACGGCTTGTTTTTGTTCCCTCTAATAAAGCATATATATTTTATATTTAAGTGTATTTATGTAATGACAGATGAAACCACCTGCTCTTATTAGGTTATGTTTAAAAAGCTAAACGCAGTGGGAAAAAAAAGACTCAGCAAGCATCCAAGGAATGATAGAAGGCCAAGGCACCCAGCAAGTAACCTGGCAAGTGAATATGGAGCACACCAAATCAGACATATTAAGATTGTCAAAGAAGAACAATTAGACCATTATCCCTTGTCCCGCCTGCCAACTCAAGGAAAGATTGAAGATGTGTTCCTGGAATACCATACAAACCAAGGAGGATGTTTTTCCAAAGGGGTACAGTACTTATTTCGAGATGCAGGCAGAAGAGGTTTTGAGGGAGAACAGAGAGAATTTGAAGATGGTATAAAACTATGGTTGTCTACAAGGGGACTGTAAAAGCATGTAAAACATTTTGAGGAAGGAACTGAAGTAGGGGAAGAGAGGGATCAAGCTGGGTCAGCAAGAAAGAGTGGAATAAAAAGGAAAAGTAGGCATAAGTCTGGTAAACCAGATGACTGATTACCACAGCCTGTTGTAACTTTGTATTACAAACATTCTAATTATTTTCTGTTTGGGTAACCCTCTGAGCTTCTGGGTGAAAATTGCTCTTGAACTTCAGATTAGAGCAGTGGTAGATAGGAAGAGATCCATATAGGGAAGTACCTAGGGCTGCAGTCTGTGCGTGGGAACGGGCCAGGGATATCGGATGGATTTAAAATGTGTGATAGGATTCAAGAAACCCAACGTGTGTTAGGATTCAAGGTGTGTGTTTGGGAACCCAGAGTGAAGGTGTGTAAATACCCTGTGTACATACCCTGACTCCCATCCCAGCTGTCCTGGAAGAAGGAGCAGGTGAGGCCATCTCTGACCTTCATGCCAGTGTGAGTGCTGTGCGTGTTTGTGTGGGTGCTGAACCCTCTCTCTGTGCTGCTCTCTGTGCTTGGCCACGTGTTCATCTGTGAGTGTGTGCAAATGCACCAGCTGGGAACATGTGCTCAATGCCACCGTGGCAGGGGGAACATGGACCTACAGCAGCTTCCTTTCTCTCTCACTGGGATGAGAGGGACCATGGAATAATTCATATAACCCTGTAATTACAAAGTACCACTAAATACCATATATTGCTAGTCTGCTTCCACAAGGTGCTGTGCAGATGCAGCTCCACAAGCTCATTCTTAAGTACAACATTTAAATCCTCCCAGCAAGGAAATGAAAGCATTAACTGAAAGCCAGTTTGCCTCAAACTGAAGGTATTATTCCTTTCCATTTCTGAGAAGAGTGTGATAAGAAACTTGGTGAATCCGTGCAGTTCATTGTCAAGCGTTGGCAATGAACAGGCACCGAAGCAATAAGAAGTTGCTCATGTGGGTCTCACAATCACCCAGGGTGCCATTGTGTGTTGCTTACTCAGATGAGTAGCACAATCTGTTGCACAGCAGAGGACCTGAGAGGCAGCTTGTGTAGAGAATGTGTTCCCCTGCAGATATTTATTGTGATGGCTCTGTTTTATTTTTTAAATCATGGTCCTTTTTCATGCTGCAAAGAGGTTGAGGATTAGAATGATGAGGGTGTTTCCATCATTGCATCTCTGAAGAAGATTGCAGAGAGATAATTTGTGCACAGATTGACCAGACAGAATGAACCCTGCTATTTCATTGCACATCTGTTACTGCCTCCAAAAAAAGAATATCTAAGAAGCTCACACCACTGAGTTGAAGGCTCTAAATTCTTTATAAAAAGTCTTTCATTAAAGCACAGTCTTATACCATCCCTGCTTAACTGAGAGGACCAGATGGGATGATATATGTTTCAGATCACAGAATCACAGAATCACTAGGTTGGAAGAGACCTTCAAGATCATCGAGTCCAACCCAGCCCTAACACCTCAACGGAACCATGGCAACGAGTGCCACATCCAGTCTTTTTTTAAACACATCCAGGGATGGTGACTCCACCTCCCCCCCAGGCAGACAAGCAAGATATTCCCAGCACGTGCAGTGCTGCCAGAATGAACAAGTGTGTGTCATTCCTGCAGTTACACTGTTGACAGAACACTGACACTCTTGCTAGTGACACAGCAGAAAGTGCTCTTGGACTTAACTTATTGACAGAAATCTATCCATTAAAAACAGTAACAGCAATATGTCATAAAATGATGTGGTGCTGACAGCCTCCTGTTTGAGCTTTAATTGAGAGAAGGACTCCATAAAGCTCTGTAGTGTACACACTTAGCATGTTAGAAGGAGCCATGGAACACAATGTTATTCCTTTGATCTGTTCATCTACTCATGTCCTTTCTGTTGTCTGGGAGGAGTTGCTGAGTTTAGTGTGAATTTCTTCTACTTCATCCCTCAAAAGTGGCCATGTTATTTATTTTCTTTCCTCATAATTCATCTTCTCTACTTGGCTTTTAATACAACTCCTGCAAACCTGGAAATAAACTGTTGATTATTCTGAGTTAGTAGATTTTAGGGTGGGTTATTAAACATCTAGCATTTGGAGTTTTTTTTTCCTCAGACTTCAACACTCCATCAGATTCTTTCACCTCTATTTTCCATTTAATGAAATTATGATTTTGAGATTCTTCAAAATTGTTATCAGGCCTCTAATAGCCCACCCTGATTTGTCCTTTTTTTTGCTTTCTTTCCTAATTTTTTTTTTACAGGTTTCTCCTCTTGTTTCAATACTAGTGCACCTATTACTGTAACAAAGCTATGGAGGCTAGTTCTAAGGACACAGCTATAGATTCTCTAGGATCACATTAGCATGGGGAAAACTTCAGTAGTTCACATGGTCCTTAGGGTGATGCTTTAGGACAGGACTGAGCAAGGCAGTAGGAAAATCATATGTGTGTTACAGGTAATCAGGCATTTTGTTCATGTGCAGGAAATACCAGTGGTAGGTTTGTTTTCTGAATACAGTCACAGAGTAGAGAGGCCATAAAAGCTGAGGGAGTATGTAGAGGCACAGGTCCTTCAGGATCCTAAACCCTGCTCATGGAGAACAAACAGCTGCAAGGCTGGGCTGGAAGTATAAAGCAGGTCCATCGCTACACTAAGAACCAAGACAGGATTTCTTTTTCTTTCATTCCCATGCATCCCTCAGCTATTTGAATCACCAAGACAAACATCTGTGAGCCCAGTTGCAGATACCCATGAAGTCCTATGAAATGCAGTTGCTGAACAAAAGCTTCTGTAAGCAAGACAGAAGTCAGTATTGAGAACATAGCACAGCACCAGAACAGAAGAACGAGGAATAAAAAGGAAAAATACCAAAGAATGCTCACTTACACTCAAGACACTTTGCAATAAATTAAGATTAAAAGCTGCTCAGTAATTTACCACAGACAGAATGAAAGATTTACATCTAAAAATAAAGTTAGTAATGCTCTCTGCAGTAACTCCATGCCTCAGCATTTAATCTTGGAAATATGCTCGTTCTCTCAGATAACAGCAATGTAAATAATATCCTACAATTGGTAGCAGCAAAGTGACTCTTTATTCTCTCAGGTCAGTGGGAGATTCAATACTTTCATATAAACCTAAATCAGAATTTTGAATGTTCTAGAATAAACTTGGTGCATCAGTGGGACCATTTATTAATTTTTATAAAGAAAAAGCTTTGAACAACAACAACAACAAAAAAGTAAAATTAACCAAAAATTACTCTTTCTGTTGCTGGAAACATGAATCCTGCTAGAATTTTCCATTATTTTGAATTGCAACTTGCCAGATTTAAGTGAAAAGCCCTATCCACCAGGAGTTTAAGAGGTAGAATATTAGACTTAATGTAATTGAAAAACATATGCTCTGAATTCTTTACTATTGCAAAAACCTTTTAAGTGTCTGACTTTGAAGACAAAGACTATCACTCCATCAAATATCCTTTACCTTCCTAAAGCCTCCCCACATGCAAATGAGCTATATCAGGGTAATATTTATCTGTCATTAATACGTGCAGAAAAAAAATCAGACTCTGAGATACCTTGTAGATACACTGGATGTTGAAAAACTACATCTCATTCTGTAAAAATATTCTTTGTATTTGACACTAGCCAAGTTTTACTGACATGATGGTGAGCTTGAATAAATCTAGAACAGATTGAACCCATCAGGATATTTAGGGGCGTGCATGTACATCTCAAGTTAGTTTTTGATGAAAAAGGTGGAGTGGGGAACAATGAATTATAGATAGCTGATAAAAGACTCCACCCACAGAACAAGAAGTCAAGGAGTTTGGTGAATCATTGTGTTGATATGCAAGAGTCTTGGTAACCAAATCATGACTCACACAATCCTTCTCATCGCCCACATAGATTTGGGTTTTCAAGCAATTTTCACTACAATAAGAGACAGTCAGAGAAAAAGTAAAAAAAGTCAGAGATAAGTAAGTCAGATCTCTCTAGAGGGAAGAAAACACTGAAACAGATCAAGAAAAATGTAACATTTTTCCCCCAAGCTTACTCTGAGGATATGGAAGACAACTAAAACCTTTATCGACCTGCATTGACATTGCCAACTCCACAGTAGGATTTGTAGCAGGGAATAATTCTGAAAGCCACAATGTGCATCCAAATTAAGCACCCAGCACAGGGGAGAATGTCATCCTCCTCTAATGAAACATTCAATTTTCTAGAATAAAGCACACTTTCATCCACATTTTCTTAGCCTAGTGGGAGAGAAAAATAGATGGCAAACAGTAGTTAGGCTTCTTAAAGAACGACTGGCAGGAACTCAGATGCTGATAGTGAGAGCAGAACTAGAGGCAATAAAGACATGGTAAAAAAACTAATCCTCATTACATGGCCTAACTGTGACAGGAAAGGGGAAAAAGGGTACTGTGAAAATTAATTTCATGATTAATGGGATTCTGTTCTGTATCCATTCTGTTTTAGTTCTATTTGCGTTGATTAATGCTATCAAATCTTCCTCTTCAAACACTGTGGCTAGATTCTCCCTGTGCACAGTTAAATCATAGAAGGGCCCGTGCTCACTTTAGTCCTGTGTCTTGCAGTGTGGTACAAACAAAAGTGGAAATGGTGCTATAGGTTACTTCACTGGTATTTTAATTGCAGTAATATACTTCTGCTGTCATAAAATTTTAGATACAATTTAAACTCAGTGGAGCTGTGAGACATAAACTAGATAAAGGGGGAGATTTATAAGTAAATTCAGCACCGAACTGGAGGATTAATGCAAAATGAAGCATTCTGGTTGCAACATTATTCTCTGGAATGACATTAATAATGTTATAGAGGAAAAAATTATATTTTATATTATAATCAAAATTTCATTAGCATTTCAATAAACTGAAAGTCAGTGCTTGGAACACCAGTGAAACTAATCATTTTTAAAGTCCACAGTAGGTCTGCAGGCGACTTGGTTCATTTATTCTAAATGTGCATTTTAATGCTCCATTTTGCCTTTGGAAAAACAAAACTTTGACAATTTCTAGATTAATCTTTGCAATTGAGGGTGCTGTAAATATGGAAGAAAATGAAACTGCATAAAATGTCCATCTCCCTCTTCTCCTTCTCCCTCTCCAAACCCCCTGCCAGGAACTACGCATGAAAACAGGACCCCATTTTATTTCTAAGGTAAAGTGCCCGTACATATTTGAGAACAAAGAGTAAAGGAGAGAATTCTGATTGATAAATTTCACAAAAAAGAGGTCCAGCATTACTGAGTTACCTTTTAGCATATGTTGGACTGACCCTGGTTGGATGGCAGCTGCCTGCCAAAGCTGCTCTGTCGCTGCCCTCCTCAGTTCGGCAGGGGAGAGAAAATATAACCAAAGGTTCATGGGTAGAGGTAAGGGCAGGGAGAGATCACTCAGCAGTGACTGTCTGGGCAAAACAGACTTGACTTCACAATATTTAAAAATTGATTGTCATGTTTAACTTAGTTTTAGTTACACTCTTCATTCTTCAAATCACCAGCTAACTCATAAATCAATCAAGGTCTTAGCAACAAAAAAAATCTACCATTGAACATTGAAGTCCAAACAGATTTACCTTTAAATTTAATAGACAACAAAAGGCATGTCTGTTAATGATTGATCTAGTCTAACAGATGTCTCAAATGAGAAAAAACACACTCCTGGAATAATTCAGACACCACAATATTGATGACCGCATGGAGCAAGTCCTCTTTAAAAGGTGGTTCCTGACCCTGAGGTAATCATCTTTCCTCTCTCACCTGGCTGGAGATATCCACACTAAGACCCTTCATTAGATATTTGCCCTCTATGACTGCCTGGAAATCCTCTTGCATAAATGTCCCTTTGAGTTCCTGTGTGCTTCCTTTCCATCCCTTGTTAATGCACAGGGTCCTTAGGCAGACGTGAGAGATTTCCAACAGCTGAACACCCAAAGGATCTCACCAATGGGAAAAAGGGAGCTGGGGGGGATGCGGAATTTGGGGAAAAAAAAGGCTGCATACAAATGCCATGAATGCTTGATTGAGAAAGAAAAAGGCTCACCAGGACTCATTCAGGTAATATCCCCAATCAGGAAACTGTTAGAGGATGTCATTTAAGTCGGAAGCCTGATTACATATTGAAGTTCATCAAATTAAAGCCAACATTTTTCAGATTGATTTTTTTTTTCCCAGATTAAGTGCTCTTTTTGGAAAATATGAAATTGGCATGGATAGGGAAATCATTTACAGAACAAAAGGCACTTAGGATACCTCTGGTCTCCAGCATGATCAGAGTGAGAGGATTATGCTGAAAGAAACCTCTGTCAATCAGCTGTTTAAGGAATCCTCCACTCCCTGGTGTTTTCTTCTATATTTTTCTTGTCACCCTTATAACTCATAACACATACTACTAAATTAAAAAAAAATTAATAGCATTTATTCTATCTTTGTTTCGTGCTTCTCCTACTGCCTACTGTGCATAAAGTCTGTTAATCTGATTTATGTTTCCCCTCTTTTTCCTATGTTTTTGTCATTTGTAGCTTCTCCCAAGCCAGAGAAGTTACAAAGTGGTAGGGATTGAGTCCTAGTTTATGTATGTGGAAGAAATAAAAAATGCACTTCCATTGTGTAATTTTCTGTTGCAGCTCCATGAACCCCTGAAGAGTCACATCATTCAAGTTACTAGTTTTCAGTAAACAAGCACATGGATTGTTGTACTTATTCTTTCCTGATAATTCAGTCTCATCTACTATAATGATGCAGAAGAAAAATAAAATCTTGGATAGCATATTTTTAACAGAAAATCTCATGTAAGAGACTTCTGAGACCATGTTTAGTGTCAACTTTATAGTATTTTCTAGGATTTGGTTATGGAAACATCCACATTATCTATAGAAAATTATCCTGATTTACAAAAGTAAAGCTTCTGGATGTTGAATGTTTTCACACAACTAAATTGCAATGAGCGAATATTTTTTCTGGAAATTTCTAGGAAAAAACAAGCTATTTTTAAAAATTTCTTATCCCTGTTAAAAAAAAAAAAAAAAAGGAAAAAAAAGGACTGAGGGAAATAAAAGCTGTCTTGTGCTTGCATGTCTGAACCTTTGCTTCAGACAAGAGACTTCAACCTTTGAGGAATGAGCTGAAGAGATTGACTGTGAGGGGAAGACCCCAATTAGTCCCAGCAGCTTGACAAGACCTTCACCCAGACCCTGTGGAAATCACCTCCCTGTCCTATGAATGGTTCCTCCACTGCTGCAGTCAAAATAAGCTGAGCTAGCAGAGACCTGTCTGTTTTTCCAGCCCCTTCAATGGCAGCACTTGCTCAGGTCAGCAGAGGTGGCAACAGAAGGCACAGAGGGCACTGAGGAGGAGGAGAGGGCAACAGCAATCAGCAGGGGAAAGCTACAGGCTGCAGACTCTGAGGGTGACATTTGCAACCCGAGGAGTTTTCTCTTCAGAGGACTAGCCACCTCTAAACCCCTGCTCCCTGTGTGACTACAGCTATAATCAGCAGTCTTGCCCTATGCAGTTTCCTGCAGCTGACTAAAACTGTGTGAATTAATCAGTTAACATCAATTTTCTATCAAGAGGTGTGTAAAGCTAGTTTCTCTTCTCATTAAATTAAAGCCCAAAACTGTCCTCTGCTGCTAGATGTATAAAACTACTTTCTTCCCTCCAAACTAAATGTGGCAACTAAAAATACCTTTAATTATTTCATCCACTGACCTCCAATTGCTATCTCCATGAATTTATGATCAAGCAAACATTTAATTTAATGGAGAGGTGCATGCTTAATCAGAAATCTGAATATATTATAGGTTACCAGACGATAAATTTGATAACACAGCTGCTGTGTTCTGCTCAAATGACAGAAGAAAACTGCCATGAGGGCTTTTACTCACTGATTTCCCCTAGTATCAGATAGCTCTGTGGACACAATTTTCTTTTCGTAAAGAAAAACAAAGAATTTATTTGATCTGGCTTATTAATAAAAATTGAAAATCTTACTTATTATTTCTGGGTTTAGTCAGGCTTCATTTCATTCTATTGGCAGATTCAGATTTTTCCTAATCCTTGTTTTCTAATGGTCCATGATAATCTTAAAACTTCTATTGTGCTTTTCAGATCTTTCTGGTTTACATTTGGACGAGATAGATCTGAAGAGATCTATTTTATCTAAAAACTGGGTACAGGTTCATGAAGAAGCAACACGGCCTGCGGGATGACACTTAAACTTGTTTAGAGGTTTTTTCTAAATCTGTACCTTGTGTCTAGAAGGGATTGACTTTCAGCTACTTTCTCCACATTTGACACCAGCCTCTGAGCCTTGTAAACCCAGGCCCATTCACAGCTCTCTGCAGGAGCTCACCCCTCCAGGTGACACTGGGATTTCGGTGTTTCTCACTCTTTGGAACAGGCTGTTCCCACTTCCATGTGCGGGCCTGGCTGGGACAGGGTGATGTGATCACACTCAGGAGCTCAGCTGGTGTTAACAGAAGAGCAGCCCACCAAGAGCAGACTGAACACGTGTTAACAAGGCAGCACCGATGCCACGCGTGTCACAGCAACCCTTCAGAGGCTGCTGGGCAGCAGAAACAGAGGGAGGGATGGCAAAGTATTTGTTTGCAACTGCAACGCTTCAGTGAAGCCACCAGATCCCTGTGGCTGTGCTGTGCATGGTAGGGATCACACTGAAAGTCAGAGCCATCAGGGCAGCCTGGGGCTGGGAGCCAGGGCCCAGACAGC
>WAAE01010291.1:16772-143580 GCA_013400495.1 Nicator chloris
TAAATATATTTTATATAAAATTTTATACATGTATGTATAACTTTTATTCCAAATGGTAAAGTTAAAATACGTCATCCAAATTAAACATTTCAAATCAATGGGAGCAGAATTCCTTTCCTAAAGAAGATCTTAGTCTTCCTTTACTGGGTGACCCACCTCATCTGCTGGGTTTGCCAAGTGCAGGACGCTGTTGCCCAGCCCATATGTAGCACGAGAATATGTACCCAGGCCTTCCAACATCTCTGGGTGAAAGTACTTGATGGCTGGCAGGATAGCTACAAATTGTGCTCTATTACAGAGCTTCAAAGACTGTCAAGATCGTGTGTAGCTTGTCTAGCAGATAAAATGCATATGGTGTTTTTCACATCAAAGCAAGTCTTATTTGTTCCCTTTAATTTCCAAATTAAGTATATATATAGATACATATTTGTATATTGTATATTTTTCATTAAAAATAAACTATTATCAGCTAGTTAGTCTCAGTTTTAACCTCTGTGAAGTCAAAAATCATATGTATTTCTTGAATATATTTCTGTGTATATTTTATGAAAGCATTTTGTCCTTCTGGAACTGATAAATTGAGTCTACACAAACAGCTTTGAAATAAATTTAGTAGGGAACTATCTATTTGTTACTGCAAGAGTACTTGCTGACAGTAAGCAAGTTTTTAGATAAAAGAACTTCCAGTGAGGGTTAAAACTAATTGACTTTTGTTTGTTTGGTTTTTCATTGTGAGTCCTTAGGAAGCTTGAAAACATTTCTTTAGTCAATTTGCTGAAGAAGGCTTTCATTAGAGATATACTGAGCAGAGCTTTAATCAGTACATAAATCCACCAATTTCAGATAATTGGTGCTAATCATCATTTCTCAACATAAAAGGACTCGAGCAAGGACTTTTGTCAACAGCAAAGTTGCATGATGCACAAAGGCACAAGGCCTTTCAGTCACCTTGCAAGCTCACCCTCACTTGTAGAACAGAGCTGCTCACTGTGCTGAACTTGTGCTAGATGTACCAAAAAACATAGACTAAGAAAAATCACATACCTGGAATTATACATCTTGGCCACCTTGCAAGAAATCTCCTGTCCAGTGTAGGCACCCACCTGCATTTTCATAACAGGAAAACTGGGCAGGTAGCACCGAGTGGCTTGTGTTCAGGCAACTGTGCTTACTCCCTCCTTACCAAAGCAGGAAAACTGCATCCAGTCTGCTTTCTTTTGCACTCTCCACAGCCCCTCCTCACCCTTGAGCAGTGACCAAGAAGTGTTTGGAAAGCCCATGAGTTTAGACTGGCCACAGTTTTGCCATGTACTCTGCCAGCAGTTCAGCACCGTGTTTTGTGTCCTATTACAGATGTGGCCCCTTTTCACAAAGACTCAGGTGTCTGACAAGTACCGTCCAAGATACTCCAGCCATTCAAAAAAAATGGGAATTGGGGAGAAACTGGAATCTGTTATCTCCTATCATGTAGTAATGAGGCATAAAGATGAGAACATCTTTGGATTTTTTTTAAGAAGTGGTGGCTATCATGCTTGAAGATATAATAATTATTTAGAAGATCATTTGTTTGAAAAGAATTCTGGTGAGTTCAATACCTTTGTTGGCCCTGAAAAAACTCAAAGGCCCAACTCTGTCTATTAAAGACTATGCTTCCCTCAGGTCATTCTGGAATGAAAAAAACAGAGAGGATTATCTTGCCTTGCTCTCACTAAAAACAGTCAGTTGTACAGCAAAAATATTTACTCATATGTGACAGAGGAGAAAAAATTGTGTTACTGCAGAGTGGGACATCAAATTGCAATAGGACAGCTGTGAACTAACCAAGTGTTCTGTAATGCAGCCTGGCCAACCACTCACACTGAGAGCCAGAACAGGAGGCTCCAAGCACACCCTGGACCTTGTTGCAGACCTTGCTCCTAAGGTTTGGGCTAGAACTGTCTAAATGTTTCTCCTCACCTGACCCAAACAATAGGCTTTTGGTTAGGATTGTTACCAGCTATGGAAGTATCCTGGGTTTGAATCCCTTCAAGGTCTCTTTTCTTCAGGATAAGTGCTTGAAATCATAGTTTATGGTATAAAAGTTGGGAACGGTATATTTATGTTGTTTCAAAGGTACATCCCCACAGTGCATTTTTCAGCCAACTAAATCAAATGTAAGTTTTCTAGGACAGGTGAAGAGGTCTCAGCAGACTTGGTAAATGAATGCCTAGTTACTAGACATGTCTAGTCCACGAAGTTCGGTTATTGAAAGCAGGTTTTTGAAAACAAATATGTTAGATTTTAAAATGCAAGCAATTTTTCACATTTGAGATTTAAATTATTTAAGTCTGGCTTTATACCTCTCAGATGGCTTCTGTGAGAAACAGATGGCATAAGTCTAACAATAATGTACAGGACATGGTCTCCCTTGTTAAGTAATTTTAAAAATTTTAATCATAGAATTCAAAGATTGGCAAATGTTGCACCAGCATTTTCTAGTCCACCAACAGTTTCTAGATGTTGTTTCACAGGACAGGAAGCATTCTTCATCCAGATGTCAGATTTTAGAGCATGCTTTAATGTTAAATATAAGAATCACCTTCTTGGATTTGTTTAAATGTTAAGATTATAAGAATCACCTTCTTTCTGCCAGGGAGCAGTGTTAGAGGCATGTCGCGATGTTGCATCTGAAAAATCACTGTATAATCATTACTAGTGTAAAATCATGCAGATTTTGGCTATACAGTAATCTGCCTAATATCATATTCCTCTTATGTATCATCTTATATATGCTTCATTTTTTAATTATCTACTTTGTAAAAGATAAATCTAGTTTCTGAGCAAAATACCATCTTCTCCAGAAACAGCTTTTCTTCTGCAAGATTAAGTAATCACCTCTCCACTGCAAATATGTCTGAAATGTTATGGCCAGGAAAAAGATAGGTCAGAATAGGTGGCCATCGTTTCCTGGCGTAAATCTATGCTACATAATTCTGTAACCATGCATTGTGTGATCTCAAACTACCTGAAATCCACGTGGGCTTAGCTAAATTAATGCACTGGCTTTACAGCCTATGTTGCCTTCCATTTTGTAAAGTTCAGCTGGCAAAATATAACAGGATGAATTTGGGGCTTTGTTAGGCATATCTGAATGGAGAGAACATAATGTTTTTGAAGTAGAATGTGGAGCTTTAGCCACCTGTCTCCAATTATACTCAGCTTGACTACGAGATTAAAATGCCATCTAGCTCACTGTGAAAATATGTCCCATAGCATCTCCTTTTAGCTCAGGAGCATTAATGCTAATAACAGCCCAACAGAGAATCAATTTTATTTTGATACTCTCAATGATTAAATATTTTATACAGAGCTCTGGCAACACTTTCAAAAACTCTCAAGCACAAAATTGGAGTTGAAAACAGGCACTGGCACTGACAAAAACTGCATGTGAAAGCGTTTTTGCTAATTGAATAACCAGCACAAATGTTAGCCAAGAGAGGTACATTCACCTGAAAAATTCATATAAAGCAGAATATGGAATCAAAAAAGCTGTGAAAATAAAAAAAAAAAAAAAAACAAGTATTAATTTCAAGTTAAATTATCAGACTGCGATGGTATTTTGAGTGCATGGCTACTTTTCCCTTTGAAAAATCTATGTAAAACTGTCCAGTACTTTGGTTACTACTGTACATAAAATTCTGTAACTGTTATTGATGCCAGATTTACTTTCTAGACTTCCTCTATGCTTGTTCTGAGTTACAAGGCTCCAAGGTCATAACACCTTTGAGAAATCAAGTGCAAGCCATAACAAAAGTCATCCACAGTCTTTCAAGTTGATAGTTAAATATTATTTCTGACAAACTCACAACCTGAAGGCAACAAGATTAGCAAATCTGGGGCATCCTAACAGAAATGTTAGCTATGGAGATACTGCTGAAGGTATCATTATTATATTTAGAGTGTTTAAACATGAATTTCCATTTTAAGTTTCAGGTGTTTCATTTCAAAGTACAAACTGGTAAATTTGCATTAACTACAGCTGTCTAAGATTTTCTGTGTTTACAAGTGTTCCTGTTTAAATTCCTTTCTGGAAAAAAAAGCCAAAATAGTCTCTGAAAGAGAGAAGTCATTGAATCAGACTCAGAAATTTCAGTTCATGGAAGAAATCTAACAGTCTGCATTTGATATACAAAGCACTAGAGATGCTAATTTTATAGGAGCACTTATATTAGAAAAAAAAAAGTTGTTTCCCTTTCTGCTCCTTAGTGCTGAAGTATTTAATCTCTTACTGTCTTTGGAAAAGTAACATCTTCCATTTTCAGATGGGGCAGATGAGACATGCAGAACTGGATCCCTGAGTGTCTAGAAAGTATAAAATTCAGCCTCAGATCTTGTGATGCCCTGTTCCAGTTCTGCAAACAGCAAAGAACATAACTTCCATGATATGTTGAGAGTTATAATATGTAACATCCCTGCATGGTGCAAAACCACTGTGGCAGAGATAGAAACATAACTCACATCTTTTCTATACCTTTACATCATGTTTCATCCTTCAGCACTGTAGTCTACATAAAAGAATAAATTTCAGAAGGAAAGGACATAAATGGTCTATTTGTATTACCATTATTTTGTAGAACAACATAACCCCAGTGCCATCCCTGTTAAAAAGAAAGTCTATCATATAAGCCAGGACAGTATTCGAACAAATGGACCCAAATGATCAAGTGTATGAAATATAATTCAATGCAGCACAATTTAAGTCATTGAAAACACCAAATTATAGAGGACCTGTACAGATGACTAGCACAACCCTGTTTTGACCCTGATGAATGAAGGAGTTTTCCATATCTTCTAAGGACTAGTGGAGCTCTTAGTGAACTCCTTGGCATTTTCTTTCAATATGCCTTCGTGTTTGTTGGACTTTTTGTCATGCCAGCCCACTGCCATCTCCTCTGCTCACTCAGACAGCTTTACTCTTATCTCTCATCACCTGAATTTTGTGCAGAATAATCAGTACTGGAAGGATTCTCATACTCCTGTCGAGGAAAGGAACATTTTATTCTTGTGCACCTGCTGCACATTTGTTTGCCTTTCTTTACAGAAGATTTATATCAACTCTGGAGCATATTGACACACTTCAATTAAAATATATAGGGTCACAAAACATGCTGAGTTGGAAAGGACTCAGAAAGATCATTGCAACTCCTGGCCCTGCACAGTACACCCCAAGAATCACACCATATGCCTGAGAGAATTGTCCAAACACTTGTAGAGCTCTGCCAGTCTTGGTGCTGTGATCACTTCTCTAAGGAGCCCATTCCAATGCCCAACCACCCTCTGGGTGAAAAACTTCTTCCTGATATCCTGCCTAAACCTCCCCTGTGTCCCCTCAGGCTGTTTCCTTTGGTCCTGTCACTGTCACCACAGAGCAGAGATCAGTGCCTGCCCCTCCTCTTTACCTCATGAGGAAGTTGTAACTGCAGTGAGGTCTCCCCTCCATCTCCTCCAGGCTGAACAGCCTCACATAGCTTCCTCTCCAGGCTCTTCCCCATCCTCATTGCCCTCCTTTGGATGCTCTCTAATATTTTTCTGATATTAGAAACCCTGCAGACAGGGTTTGAGGTGAAGCTGCATCCACATAGATCAAGTGTGGGGTTATTTTTTATAATTTTTTTTTCAGAAAATATTCCATTCTTTTTATTAATCCACTCGTTTTACTATTATTAAATTTTCAATATCAAGCTCAAATGACAGAGGCAAAAGTGCTACTGTGATCCCTCTTATGCTCTTTAGTACTATACCATTCTTTTTTGTGAAAGAGGACAATTCCCCTGGCATCTGTGCAACTCTTGTACTTGAAAACTTAGGTAATGATCCTGAGTCTGGATTTATGTATCAGGGACCTGACTAAGTCACTTCACTCTTGTTTATCCTCCTGTATAACATGAAGAGGAATTTTTTTCTCCATTAATTCATTTGATATACAGGAGTACAGTAGAGTATTCCTGTGCCACATACACCGACCAACATCTGTGTCACTACCCTGGAATTCAAAGAGTAAATGTAATTGGTAGACAATTCCTAGACAATAAAAAGATACACTATTCACCATCCTTCAGTTCATATCATTTTCCATGTTCTTGTTCCTCTCTGTCTAATCTCATATTTCTATTTCTCATTGCACTTTTGAACAAACAATGAGAACCAAAAATTCAGATCATGTCTGCTTTATATATTTATAAGTTATGATAATATGAGGCTTCATTCAGCATCAAGGACATAGAAAAGCAGCCTTTAAGAAAAATTCAAAGCTAACTTTAGAGTCCATATTGCTGGCATTTTTGCAGAATTGCAAACTTGTAGTCCCTTGCTACAGGGACTCAATGCTTTGAGCACTTCCCTGGAGCTGGTAAGATTTGCCTTGTGCTTTACCTCACAGTTGTTGTCTTTACATGCAACATCTTGGGCATCCAGATGTTTGGGAAGTAGCTGGCTCACATATTTCTGGAAAAATGTGTCCTTTGCAATGATATATCACAAAAAACAGGCAAAAAAGCTGTCCAGGTTCCTTCACTGAATGGCTTTCAAAAGAAAGAATGGGGTCTGTAGACAGGCTCAGCAAAATCAGCCTGCAAGGGCAATAGTTGGCTGTATAAACTCATATCTGGCAGCTCTAAGCTCATCTCTAACAGCACTGACCTGTTAGAGAAGAACACACAGTAATTATTTTTTTAGTTTGAGGTTCTTTTACTGGGATACCTAAGTGTGATGTATAATATATATGTCTAGCTTGCCAAAAAATAGGGAAAAAAGCAGAAACATTTTACCTTTCACTTTTTTTCTGGACTTTTGCTTCAAATTTAAATCAGTTTTTGCATATACTTGCAAATATCTTGGAAAGCACTTATATTTAATATTTTAGATGTTCCAGTTTTTACAGGGGAAACCAACCAACCAATCTAAAATCTCTGTGTCAGGCTTTTACTATTATCTTCAAACTTCAGCAGTCTCTGCTTGTGGAGTCTCAGCTGCAGACATGGGGGAAATGTGTGCAGTCCAGAGACTTCAAGAGGTACAGGACAGCTGGTTCTGGGAAAAGGAAACAAAGACTTGTACTAGCATTGTGGTTCATCCAAGGAAAATTTGTAAAACCTATTCCCAACACCACGGCACAATGTGGATGTCAGAGTATAGTTGGTTTGATCTCGTTGGAGCAACATTGTGCACTGCAGACATATTTCATTCTAAAAGAGCATTATGACCATTTTCTACCTTAAATTAGAGGAAATTGCAAGAATATAGAGAAAAAGCTGATATTTTTAACTTCTCTAGTATTATACACTTTCACAGCCCTCCTAGTGTGAATTAAAATAGTTCTGCTTTGCTCTCCAGAAGTTACAACCAGTCATTCAGGTTTCTTTCACTCAAGGAAAACAGGTAAAAAAAAATAGTAACCTTTACAGCAACAGAGATGGCACTCTGACACAGGCTCCTTTTGGTAATGCCATAATCCTAACAGATTTGTCTCATTTACAGATAAATATAAAACCAAATAGAAGATGATTTAATGTCTGGAAAATATATCAACTGCCCAAAGGATATTTATAAAATAGACAGGCCATGATAATTTTGGGGGTTTTTTTCTGACTTTCTGGGCTTTTAGCCATTTGCTTCTTTCTGCTTTCCCTGCATCTTGCTGTGAAGTTATATGTGCCTCAAAGTTGGAAAGGACTGGAATGTGCACTTAAAAGAGCTGTGTCTGCTGGTTTTGAAGCTGAAGCTAAAATATCAATTTTTTTCTTCCTCAGCAAGTGACATGCTAGTAATGATACAGTTGTTTTCTCAAATCTAAAAGTAAGAAAAAGAAATGGTAAAGCCTTCTGTTGTAAGTTTTGGTGACAATAAACCCCCATCCAATTAAAGAGGAGACCTCACTGCTGCAGGGGTCAGCATTTAAAGCTGTCAGATAAATTCACATATGGAAGGAAACTGCCAGGTCAGAGTTGGCCACCGTGTGGAGGATCATTGCTGACAACAGAACAGGAATAATTCTTTTTTCATCCAAAATTCAACCTGACTTACATCAATAAATTCAGGTGTACTGTTAAGACAGTGTCCCATTGCTTCAGAATGAAATAAATATTGTGCTTCAGGAAACATCTCTGTATAATATTATATTTAGAGATCTACTAATTCCCTAGGCTCAGCCACTGATCCAGGGTAGACTTGCAAAATGGATTATATCATCTGTATGTCAAGGGATCAGGAACAATAAAATCCAGTTTTGTTGTCATTTACTTCATTTTTCTCTGAAAGTGAAAGATACAAACCATAAAATAATTATAGACAAGTGAAAATACCCTCTGTAAGCAAATATATTTCATAATAAAATACACAAGATGAGTTGAATACAGAGGTAGACGAAATTAATCTCTGATAACTGGACAGCCATTCCATACCCTGTTGGAAGTTGTTCCTGGTCTGAACCTCACATCAGAATAAGGAATCACCAACTCCATTTTCTGGGCTTCAATTTTCTGATTCATAAAATAACTCTTCCTCTGTGTTTAGTGGGTAATCTGCACTGATGCCTTGGCAAGTAAAGTCTTGATATTTTCCTACTTTTTATATTTTTTTTCAAGAATCATTTGATTTATGGGATGTTTTTGAAAATACAATGTAATTGAGTAATTAAGGATTTTCAGCCTCTTCAAAAAAAAATAGGCAGCTTTTGCTGCATTGTGTTTTCAAGTTCTATAGTTTGCAAACATGAAGGGGACCTTTATATATGGAATTGAAAATTAATGTTATTGAATGAGCTGGGTGACATAGCATTTCAAGAAAGGGAGATTTATAATAATGGTTAATACTTCAATGGAAAAAGCCATAATGGAATCTAATGTTTGAAAAATGAAGCTGGAGGGATTCAGATTAATATTGAAACATAAAAGTTTAATCAAAGACAATTAATTGCACAAACTAGCCCTAAACCATTTGTTGTACTTTTAAATCAAAACGGAACATCTTTCAAAAGTCTACGATGTAGATACAATATTACAATTATGTGCCTGGGATAGATATTCATCAGTTCTTCTGCCTTGAGAAATCGAAGAAACAACTACTGATTCTTACAGTGTTTTACAATTTAAGTAATTAAAACTGTCATTGATATTTTCATTGATGGGAATTTTAAAAATTCCATTAATGAAATAGCATTGTTTCAAGTTCCAGTGCTCAAAGTTGCAAAATGACAAAGCCCAGTTTGCCAACATAGATTTGGCAAAATAGAAATTGGGCAAATCCAGCTATATTTTTGTGTCAGCAGTCAATGATATCCCTGAGGCTAACCAACACAGTGCAATATTAAATAGCTTTTCTGAAAGACAACAATAGAGATATATTAAAACCATCTTGACTTACTTATATATATATATATGTATCTATGAAGAATGGAATATAACTTTGTAAATTTAATTTTAGATATATCAATTTTTTCTTGGTTGAAACTACAAAAATATTTATGGGAAATTTCAGCTTATATCATTAAGGTGAAAATATTTTTTTACAGAGAACTTGACCGGTCTTTAGATAAACTTAGCTGCAAGGTTTTGCTATTTAACATTACAGAAATTTGTCTTCATTCATACTGAAACAAGACTGTGTATTTTAGCCTACCATGTTTGCTCATTTTGAGAGGGATTGGTCTTACCCACCATCCTCTCTCAGTCTGGTCCAAGCAAGTCAA
Organism: Nicator chloris; assembly: GCA_013400495.1. Lineage (NCBI taxonomy): Eukaryota > Metazoa > Chordata > Aves > Passeriformes > Pycnonotidae > Nicator > Nicator chloris. The sequence goes on from WAAE01010291.1 coordinate 26,497, forward strand.
GCATCCTCAGCAGGCAGTGATAAGATGTAAATGTCTTCAGTGATTGATTTCTCCTGTTGAGGTCTATAGATCAGGATGGCAAATATACAGCTTCTAGAAGAGCTTCTCCCTTGTTGACAGTAAAAACAGCATCAGTGATAAGCCTAAATCAAGCTTTCAGCTTTTAAATTGCAAAAATGATATGTGAAATTCCAACAGTTTATGATCTTCCCTAACAAGCCACTCATAAGAAATATTTGGCAGATCACAACCCACAGCCCTGAGCCTATTTTACAGTAAGATCATCTGTAATGACCAGCATTAGATTCACAGTGGATTGTTGGTTTGCTGGTAGCATATTGAGGCAGATGCCCTTCTAAAGTCAAAATAATTAATCGACAGTGTTTTCAATCTACCTGTGTTGCTTTGAGTTATCCTGCAAGTTTGCTGATAAAATAAATATTTGTGTTCTCTAAGTAGATTGGAAAAATAATGAATGGAGTCCTTCATTATTGTACTAGCAGCTGCATACACGAATGTGCATTTGTGGAAGTTGTCTTCCAAACTTTTTATAGCACTAAATAGAAACTAATTGTCATCTAAATTCCCCATTGACAGCCAATTTATAATGCCAATTCACCTATTAGTATCCTCAATTATGCATGAACAGAATAACGGCTGGAATACTGCAAATGTTGGTTTAGGAAATATCTAAAATACTGCTATGATTGAAGCCATTCACTGCTTAGATGATGAAGGAAAAGGTGAGAGGCGTGTTAAACTTGGTACCTCAAAAGTTTTATTTCCCTTACTGAAGGGAAATATCCAAAATATCCATAAAATCCTGTCCTCACTGAAAGTAAACCTGTCCCCTAAAGGGAAAAGGAATTAACTTTGTTTGTATCAAATATCTGTCAGCAAATGAACTAAAAAATATAATTCAAATCAATCAGGAAAGTACAGAAAAATAAAGGAGTAAGGTGCAATTTTTTTAAATAAGTTTTGATCAGGAATTCCCACACTGAAATTTAGCCAACTAGAAAGTTAAGATTTGATTTAGTAATTTATTATTTCTCTCTAATCAGTATATGGAAATTGGCATTTACAAAGAACAAGTACCTACCTTAACAGGAGGGAAGAGAAACTTCTCTCCCTGTGTTGACTTAGAAGAATCTAACTAAACACCTGACTTTGAGATGGCTGCTTCATTTCCTCAGCACCAGGAGTTATTTCTACTGAGGAGACAGGATCTTTCAGCCATGTGAAATATACAGTCTGAACTTCTCATCACTCTCTTGGTTTTTGGTCTTTCCACACTACCAGAGTTTTGGGTGCCTTAAGGGATATGGCTGACTCCTGGTCAGGGTCACTGCTCTGCAGCTGCACTCAGCCCAGCCTCACGTGCAGGGAAGGTGCTTGCCATGGATAACCTGCTGGAATTTGGCAGTGGCAGGCAGTCTCAGGGCTTGCAACACCACACTAAACAACACAGTAAGACAATTGCACCTCCTTCCCTCCAAACTGGTTTTTCTCCATGTGAAATGTCAGAAAAGCTTGAAATGTCTTAGGAAGGAATGGGAATAACTGGGGATTGCTTTGATTTCTTGGTCACCATTCAATACACTATCTACTGATATTCTTAGAAGCTCTGAAAATTATGTATGACTACTTTTCCTTTCCTCTGCTGGCATATTTTTGGTAGCTACTAAATTGATCTTATTTTTTTTCTTAAATCTTTTGTTTAAAGTTTCATTTTACTATGTAAATGTATTTTTCTTTCATAAATCTCAAAAGTCTGAGAATCCACCACCTCAGACAGTTGTCCAAAAGGTGATAAAACCTCAAAGTATGTGCTGTCCTACAACATCATCTGAAGATAAATACTATCATCCATGATCATTCCTGGGCCCTGGTCAAAAATGACTGCTTCAATTTTTGATGTTCCCTCAGGAAACATCAAAGAACATGTTATTCGTTTTTCATTCATGTTAAGCTAGTGAGGAGCATTTATACTTCAAATGCATCTACAGTTCCTGTAGGTATCTGCAATATGCCTGTTCCTGAATGGGATTTTTCCTGAAGATAATTGTTGACATTTATTTTCTAAAAATAATTATTTCGCCTGTACAAAGTGGGGGGAGAGGATGCATGAGTGATCACACAGAGGGAGATATTGAGAAGTATGTATTTGGCAACAAAAATAACACAAAATTAAAAAATATTTATCCTGTGTTGTTGTGAGTGAGGGACTTACAGAAACAGATTCAGGGATGGAAAAATAAGGAAGTGAGTAATTTATATTTACCTAGTGGGGATGATGAAAGGGATGATGTGCATGACTTTGATGAGCTGCCTTAGCAGATCTGTTGAGTCGTCTGTGTGGTACCGTGTTGACTGTATTGTTAGGTGGCACTGCAATCACAGGAAGACCTACTGAGCAGAAATAGATTACATAAGAAAAGTAACTAAATCCCCATTAGAATTCTGCCTGAGACAGAGTAAATTCAGGCTGTGTGCTCACTGTTTGGAGGAGTCTGGAGTGACTGAAGCCTTGGCGTGTAATGCAGTATTTGGGGTGCCTCAGGGCTGCCCTGTTGGGGATAACAACATTGTAGGGAGCTCAGCTGCTCCGTGTGACACAGCCTGAAGTGTGGGCTGGCTGGGGCAGTGAAAGCTGCCCTCCTGGAAATCCCGTCCTCTCCACACACAGCACAGCAGCCACCAGCAACAGCAATGTTCACTTGTGAGTGAATAAAATACAGCAGCAGCACAATTTATGGTCGCTGTTGTAAACCAGTTTAATGCACTACTACATTGTCTACTGAAAAAAAAAACAAGCATGATTTTTCTTTTGTTTATAATTAAATGTGGATTATAGCTTAACTGAGATGATGGAATATGTGGGGTCTGATATGGTGTATGAAGGCCAGTGGCTGAATTTGGACTAATTTTCAGTGGGAAGGGAAGCACAGAGGAAATCAAGCTATATGAAAACTGTAGGCGTACCTGCAGCTTTTTATGCTAGGAAATAAATTATTCCTGCTGAATTTAAATATTTTTATTATTTTCCTTTGAGCAAAGATTTTGTAGAATAAGTTCACATGTAGGTGTTGCCTCAATGTCTTTGAGGGTAAATTTGAATTCTGACAGTATAGTCAATATAATTTACCTGGTCTAAGGACGACTTCCTGTAAACACTAAATTCAAGACCCTTTTTCTGGATAAAGTAATAAATTATTTCAATGGAGGCAGCACCTGATTGTTTAATGAAACAGGAAAACAGTATGGGGCTTTTCTGTTCTTTGGTTTCAAAATAACTTTGTTAATGAAATCTTTAAAATCTTAACCATGATTCAGTGAGATCACAAATCAGAAGGAGTTTTGTCTGATTTACAGTTTAAGCTTTAGTATATATGTTTCTTTCCTATATTATATTACTTTCCTTCTTTTTTAGGTTTGGATTCACTGTTACTTGCCTGATGAATAAAATTACCCTAAAGGTTTTGCACATTGAGAAAAAAAAAGATAATTAGCTTTTTCTGGCTTCTCTACTCACTGAGCTCAGTTGCTATGACAACCAAAATGTTACCATTTTCTTAATATCAGTTCTTTTGATTTCTGCCGTTTAAATAAAAACCCTAAACATTTAAACTGTGTAAAATATTTAGAACAACATTGTTAACCTTCATTAATAGTGACCACGCATAAGAACTTTCCTAATGTTTTCTAAGAGTCAGAGAGGTCTTCTAAAAGTCAAGGAGGTCTTCCAAAGGCTACTGATAGCTCAATGAAACACGTTTGTAGCTCACCACTGATCCTACCAGCTCACTTATAAAGGGTGACAATATACAGACATTATTGAAATAAATAATTGTTGTAGTTCCAATGTCAGAAAATGGCATGCAGCACATCCCAGTTTGGCAAACAGGGAGCTTTTATTACTATTTTGATTGCACTTGGGAAATATAGGTAATGAGGCATTTTTGTCACGTGATGCTCATTTTTTAGATACAGCTTTTCCTGGCTGGGAAACTTTCAATTTGCTTCCAGCTGCTCTTCACACTACTGTAAAAGCAAGTTTTATTTCCTACTTGAAAAAACCTCCTTTTAGAAATAACAGACCATACTGTTGCAGCAGACCTTGTGTTAGAAATAGAAATGAGACACACACTCTTGTTCATCAACATGAAAAGGTCCTGGTTTATTCTTCCTCACAGCTTGGCCCTCCTGACTCCAGCTCTGTGGACATCAGCCCAGCAGGGGCACAGGGCCAGCCAAGTCTCACCCCTGACAGGCCAAGTCTTAGCTTCAAGCCCTGCAAGAGGTTTGCTTAACTTAGGGTGAACTAGAAGTATCCTCCCAGGAGACTTTTCAGTTATTATATTAATGAACCCAAGTTCTGCTCCCCTATTGGTTGTCTGTTTTCCATATTTGGTAATATTTCCAGAACCATCCACCCCCAACTCGATATATTGCCACTCTTCCCTCATTTCTCGCCTTTGGAGTTTGTCTTTATACAGTGTACGGCTTTTGCCTTTGGAGTTCTGCCTTATACTGTGTTCAGTTTCTGGGCATCATCCCTATTTTATTTCTTATTAAAGTGAATTTCCTTTTCGGGTGCTCCAACGCACCCGCTCCTTTTCTCAGCGGCACATCGACCCTGAAATCAGGGAACCTAAAAAGACATGTCACAGTTCCCCGCGCTGCGACACAGCTCCTCACAGACTCTGACCACAGCAGGCCTCACTGCAGGCTTCCCTTGCAGACTCTGGCTGCAGACTCAGACTGACCTCACAGCACCAATTCTCTCTCCTGTTTGGTCCAACCTCTCCCGACCATGTCACTCACTCTTTTATCACACTCATCCTTACTGGATATAGCTGTGACTTATCAGGGGTGAGGCTGCCTGTAATCCATTTTCCTACACCATATGATCTTTCATTGAAGGAGAATAAAACATTTATGTGCCAAAGGCTAGAAAATAGAGGACTGTTTTGCTCATCACTGGAGATTTGTGTAAGATCTTGTAGATTTGTGAGGTCCAAGTAAAAAAAAAAAATAGAATGGACATCATTCTACTCCCCTCAATTAGTCACATGGAGGGCTGTCAAATAGTCACAACCAAGGGCTGATGATTCCATACTTGCATTCCCTGAACATAGTTTGGACAAAATTAGGTACTTCAAAGTACAGCTGCATTGAAGTGCATAGAAGCATAAAACAATTTAAGTTGGAAAGGACCTTTAGGATCATCAAGTCCAAACATTACCGCAGCAGCATCAAGTCCTCCACTACACCAGGTCACTATGTGCCACATCTACACACCTTTTAAATATCTCCAGAGATGTTGAATCTATCATTTCCCTGGGCAGCCAGTTCCAGCGCTTGATGACCCTTTCCATGAAGAATTTTTTCCCTAATATCCAGTCCAGCTCATGTTGGCACAACTGCAGGCCATTTGCTTTCATCTTGCCATGAGGCTGACTCCTACCTCACTACAACCTCCTTTCAGGGAGCTGTGGAGTGGTGTGGCACCCCTTGGACTAAACACCCCCAGCTCCCACAGTTGTTCCTTTCACACTTGTGCTCCAGGCCCTTCAACACTCCATTGCCCTTCTCTGGACATGCTCCATCCCCTCAATATGTTTCTTGTCATGAGGGGCCCAAAAGTGAAGACAACACAAGATTCAAGGTGCAGCCTCACCAGTGCTGAGTACAGAGGCACTGGAAATCACTGGTCAGCCTGCTGAACACACTATTCCTGATACATGGAATGAGATTATAAAAATGGTTGACACAAAGTTATTCCTACAAATCACCTGTGAACTTTTATACATAAAATAAATGAGAAACTAAGGAAGTTTCTTATCTGCCCACAGTGGTTGAAATTGCTCTGCTAGAAAAATGTCCATGAGATATGTCTTTTAAAAAACAGATAAGTTTTATGTTTCGAAATGTGGTAGCCCAAAAATGATGAGAATTTGGCAGAACTGGAAACATTGTTCCATCTCTTCCTGTTCTCCTTCCGGAAGAGGTGGAACTATACCAGGAGGAACTTCAGGCAAAGCAGCTCTTTATGACTTTTTAACTGTATTGCAGTAAATCGGATTCAAGTCTAGAGCTACACTACGTGAAGCAAGGGCACACTTGAACACAAACACAGTTGTCCATATTGCTTAATTTGCACCCAGTTTGTCACAGGTTTAGCCTTTGAATAGTTTCCTTTATTGTGTTTTAATCACAGCAATCACAGAGAACATAGCTGCTCCTTTTCTTCACTCATCTTTCCTGTTGTCTTCTTTCTGCCTCCTGTACATGGTTTCTCAAGCTGAAGGCTGTGATATTTAGTGAACAGCCTCACTGCTTTGCTGACAGAGAGATCAGACTTACTGCAACCTTTCCAAATGCATTGCTTCTTCATTTTTATGCACCACAGCCACCTCTTTCCCTCCAGACTAGATCAATCTCAGTATTAGGGAGATTATACTGCTGTCAGTAAGCCCTCAGCTGTTGCCTCACATTGCTCTAGCATGAGGCTACTTACTGAAGACTAGATGAGCTTGTCATTTCATTTCACCCATTCAATATACCAAAAAGGAATTTTGCTTGAGGAAAAAGTGATTCTGCTAGAACCTTATGTAGTTTGTAGGAAACAGTACCTCTTCTTTGTGATCTAGTTAAAGACAAAGGTCCTCATTGAGTACAGGTAACCAACAACCCATTTAGTGTTCAGCCAAAAACAACCTGCAAATTTTATGAAGTCCCATAGGCAACATTTGGTAGAGCAAGGGAAAAAATGGGGAAACACAATCAAGATTTCTGAGTTCTGATCCCTCTCTGACTCAGTCTATTATGTGGCTTAACTTGTCACAAAATAATTCTTTCTCTTTTCTAAAACTTTAGAGAAACTTGAAAGCCTTTTATTGATTTTTTGATGAAAACCTGACAAATATTTTGATATCAGCGATGTTTTAAAAAATACAAAGCTACATAAACTTACCAAATTTGTCTCCCCAGCAAAGCTACATAAACACTTACAGCTTTGAGATTTCTGGTGCCTATGGTTTGGAATGGATGATACAAATAATAAATTTCAAAAGAAACTTCAAATTTGAAAATACTTTTTTCAAAAATAAATCACACATTTACTCAAGAGCTGCATACTAGATGATAATGTCTGTTCTTAGTAATGGTGTCATGGTTGTTGGACTTTTTTTGTTAGTTTCTCTAGTGTAAATCTTTCACTCCTGAGAAGAAAATAATCTAAATATTAATAATCTCAGCTATGTATTTAGGGGGAAGAAAAAGCCTAAAAAATAGAGAAAGAGCAATGAGAAGATTTGCCAAGGTAATAAATGGACTGGATAATTTCCAATGGGATTAAAAGAGAATTTAGCAAGTAATCAGGAGGGAAAACAACACTTAATTTAGAGATATTTATTCTGTAAGGCAAGATTCTCACAGCATTCCTAATGCATTAATTTTCCCACGTGGCTTTATCATTGTGTTCTTTTCATTTGAAAAGTAGAAGTTAGAAAGAAAAAGTGACATGCCTGCAGCCTCTCAGAGGATTTTTGGCTGCATCTCCTGAAATCATGTGGAACCTTTGTTTATGTGAGTGGCTCAATTACTGCTTTTAATGTGTTCATTTGGATGTGTAAGAATTGCCAAAGTGGATTCCAGTTACCAGATCTGGCAGTGAATTTTGCATTCTTGGTTACTTTGGGTGACTGTGCATGGATGTGAAATAAATCCAGAAATCTGGGGCAAGTCAGGGTCGGCTATGGACTGAGGAGCACAAATGTACAGTTAAAATTGTGCTAAAGTCAGAGGATGCCAACAGGGTGTTCAGAAAGATTTTGTCTATCTGACAGTGCTGTTAGACAAGGTGTTCTGTTATATTGAGATTAATGTTATTAAATGTCTTTACATTTCTTACCAGAAGGGTGACTTGGTTTGAAAGACAGCTATCTGCCAGGGGAAACCAGAGCCTCCCTTGGAACGGAGAATGTAAACTCCCTCTCTCTAAATTATTATAATTTTGAGATTAAAGGGCTTTCAGGCAAAGATATAGGAATATCAGTTCTTTACTAGAAATATTACAAAATACAAAGGCAATAGTACAGGAAAAGAAAGAAACAAGCAAATAATGACAACAAAATAATCCTAGAAACACTGACAGAGTCAGAATATGACCTGACATCCCATTTGGTCAGGATGTTGGAAGCAGTCTGAAATAAATCCTCCTGGAGTGACAGATATGGCTCTGTTGGAGTAGAGATGATCCTGTAGATGTGTCCAGTCTTCCTCTGGGAGTCCAGTGGAAAAACCAGCTCCCTTGGTCTTCTGATTTTCCAGGTTTTATTCAGGCAGGAAGGCCTGGCTCCTCCCCATGGGTGGAGCATCTCACAGTGGCATGATTTTATTTTACCTGTCATGCAGTGAGCCTTAATGGCCCATTCACAGATTGTATCCCCCTGGAGTGAGGATGGGTGGTGGAAGAGATAAGGAAACATCGCCCCACATGGTTTTATCAGCTGGCCCATTAACAGAAGGCAGCCAACCCTTCCCGGAGTTACAAGAGATAGAGAAAAACATCTCCCCAGCTGGTTTCACAGATGAAAATAAATACACATTTTTGGTTACATATTGCAACCCAAGACAAAGGTTCCTAGGAAGAGGGAGCATATATCTGCAGTCAGATTTATGGTGAAGAATATTGCCTTTTGTTCTATTTTCTTTTATGGAATGGGATTATTTTTTCCCCCTTCTTCCTTCTACATTTCTATTTCACAGCTTCTGTTAGTCCTGTGTCAACCCAGCACTTCCTTCTCTAGAACAGTTTTCAGCCTTTTGGATGTTCCTCCTACTTCCTGTTGATTTGTGTAAGGGCAGCATTTTAGTAATGGTTGATAGTGAAATTCATTGCTAAAGACTAAATGAGGCCACAGACATATGTTGGCCAGATATCTGACCTCCAGAGCACCTGTCATGTGAAGGGTTTTAGGTTTTATTTCTTTGTTTTGCTGGATTATTAAGGTTTTAATTTGTGATGAAGGACTGAAAGAAATGGGAAAATTTAATCTTATCTTCTCTAGTGGTATTTCTGGCAAATATGAAAAGGACCAGGGCCCTGTTATAACACAGAAATTACAGTTTCTGTCACTTTGTCCAGGTCTGAGCATGAAATAAGCAATGGAGCAGGGCAGCAAGACCACAGAGGTTCAGGCACAGCCCTGGAAGACTGGATTAGCACAGGAAGACAAAATGTGGGCTGTTCCTTTGCCATGGGCCAAAGTGGGCACAGCAGGAAAACCCAAGCCATGTGTACAAGTACAAAGCAAGAAGCACGTTTAAGTGGAGACAGGGTTGAGTTGTCAGAGGGCTGAACTCTCTTTCCATGTACTTGGTCTTTCTTGCAAGGGACATCACTTCTTTGTTCTTGCCTTTCTATTGACTGCATGTTATGTGTTTATTGCTAATTTATTTTAAAACATCTGTGGAATTATGTGATTTTTAATTTTGGGGAGCTGCATATTTGTTACCATTTTTGAAATTATCACTAGTTTACACAGGGAATAACTTCATTTCTCCACAATTTTTCCTAAATGTTTATGAAATACAAATAGACTAAATACTCCTGTGAGCTAATGAAAGAGGACAAAAAGATGCAAAACCGAAACTGTAGACAATAGGAAATACAGTTCGTCAGGAAATTTTGGAATAGTTTTGTTTCTGTGCCAACTTGTGCTTTTTTCTTGTTTTTATAGATTAGAATTTGATCTAAGAAGAGCTGACTGGGCACTGGCTATTTATTTTTTAATTATACACAGCTCTTGCCTTGAAAATAGAATTGCTCACTGAATAGCTTACACATGGCTTTTCTCCTTTTTACCTGCAAGATGTTCACAAAAGCATTTAACCCAGTCATATTTCTCCTAAATCTGCAACACTCTGCAAAAGTCGGGCTTAGCAATCAGGAATTTCAGATGAATTCTCAACTCCCATCCCTGAGCTGGAATGTCAGAAGTTCTAAACTAGGATCTTCTCTTTAGACTGATGATTACATGAGGCAGGAGGTAGCTGGGGAAATCTGCCCAGTCATTGTCTAAATTCAATTACTTCCATGTGGACTGAACTCTGTCAGTTAAAAGATTTTTTTATTGTAGGGATTTTTTTTTGTGCTGACATTACAACCCATGATAATAACGTTACTTATAACAGATAAAAAACATGTCACAACAAAATAAAAATAAAAAAATTAAAGAAATAATATCAAGTTGAGAAGACCTCTGAGTTAATTGTGTTGCATAGGTCTGACTTTCAAAAGAATGGGGGAACATTGGTTGCTTCCCAGAGTGCACAGCTGCAACAGTCATGAGAAATTAGAGAACAATCTGCTGAACTTGTAGTCACGTTGGTGACTTATTTGTATGAGAGTTCCCATCCAAATGAACCGGACACATCTGAGGTTACCTGTTACCAGTATTTAATAATAGTACTTGAGATTTGACCTGAGCTTTGTTTTTCCTTCTTTCTACAAGCAATCAGCTCTTACCCAGATTTTGTTCAGAAAGTTTTGTTTTCCCTTGAAAGTAGTGATGCTCTATGCCTTCTCCTGTTCCCCTTTTAAACCATGACTATGGAGTACACGAGCATTTGCATAAGCTATTACACAAATACAACTAGGACATTTTCAATTTAAATGTATATAATACATTTGGTTTATATGAGCTATTTCAATAAACCAGAAGAATTGATGGAGTTGCAGCTGTCAATAAAGCCATTAGCTTTAGGGAAATTACTCACTGAAGCAGGATGTGTTTTGGATTCCACAGAGGAAGGGAAGATATGAGACACTGGTTTTTCACTGAAACAGCCCTCCTGATACCATTCCCTAAGCTGCTCGTATTAAGCTTGTGTTTTGAAGCACTTCAAAGCTGCAGGGCTACTTTGAAGAAAGCACATGCTGGGGATCAATAAGTTATACTACAGTTAATAATGTGGTTTAAGTTTTGAAATATACACCAGAAATATGAAATCATACAATATCTTTTCTTTTTTTTCTAATGACTGACTGTGCTCCCACAACTATGAAGTGATGCTCTTGCCTTTAGTCCAAACATAGTTTTTTTCTCATTTCTTTAACATAATTAGGTGCTAGTCAGTATAAGAAAAAATCATAGATTTGAATCTGCTGGTTTTGGAAAGGAGTACAAAACCTCTTGTTTTACTTCAAAATGAAAGAATATTTCTATCCAGAGTCCATCGTATTCCCTTCTCAGCTTTGATTATTTTATTTACGTATTAGCTTACAGGTTATCCCTCAGTGGGTCTCTAATGTCAGTAGCTGTTGCAAATACTAATCCTCTGTTGTACTCTACCCACTGCCAATGGATCTGACTGCCACACAACATCGTGGCCTGAATTCTTTTCCATTCTTTTCTGGGCATAGGATGTGGCTCAGCTTGGACCTCCATGTGGAACGGGATCACTGCTGAGCAGCACTAGCCATGCTCTGCAGGAGCCAGGCTGAGGGCACTGCTGTCACATTTTGAGTTTTATCAGGCATCATTTGGGAGATGGCTGTAAAGCTGCTCAATCTCATTAAACTTCTTCCTGTGATACAACATGGGACAACAATGCTCCTTCCTTGCCACAGGGGGAAAAGGAAACTGGAACATTAATTAGTGCCTGGGAGTATGTTTGCATTGTGGTAGATTCATAAGCAGCAAACTTTACCAAGTCACTATATAAGATCATTACAATACAGTGACAAGCTCTCTATATCTATAAATACTCAAACATTTATTGCTGTAACACAGCTCCTCCTAGACAGAAGAAGAGGAATTGTATGTTTGGGAATAGATGCATTATAATTTCCAGAAACTTCCAGCATTGTGAAGGGAAAAAGGAGTTCTTTAAAGATTAAATAAAAAAAAAAATAAAACCACCCCAACTTATTACTGTTGCTGCTATGGAAACTGAACAACGAACAATAACTACTTGCCAATTTCTTCTGGCTCCTACAGTGAATAAGCCTAAAATACTGACATTTCAAGGACAAGAATTGCTGTCAATAACTAAATATTTTCCTATTCTGGGATTTACCAGCACATTACCTTGGAGGTGTTTAGTTTCTAAACCTCTGTGAAATTATTTTTTTTTTCTGAAGTACGAGACATTATAAGTACATGATGCATGTTGTTATGGAAAGACAAATAATTTTTACATGGAGAAATCAATTAAAGGGTCAATCTAGTCCTGAAATTAGGAATGTATTCACTACATTTTATTTATATTTATAAAGGACAATGTTTTTATAAAAAGAAGAAACACGTTAAATTTGCAAGTGTGCCTAGCCCTGCACAGCACCTGGGAGCTTATAAGGAATGAAATGTCCTTGTTTAGATGTTTATTGCCACTCAGTTATAATATACTCAGTGCAGCTGTATCTGTATAAGAGGCTTCTGCTGAGACTCCCTTCTGATTCACACGTGTTTTTCCTCTGTATGGAAGAAGTAGCCAAAACATTTCTGCCCAATAATAATGTAAGGTTTACAATAGATTTTTAATAATCTGCAGTTTGGACTTCATCTAGAAATGAAGATGCAGTTATTTTAGGACACAGAATAAGACTTTCAGTATGCTTTCATCAGGTTTTCTCACTTCAAAAACAATAACTGAATCCTAAACTTACTGGAATGAAATTACAGCATTCATTGCTTGGTTTGAAAAAAATTTTACTTGTTAAAATTTAGAATAGCATGGGCAAAATTAACCACAGGAAAGTTTGTATCTGTGAGGGAAAAGGTATCTAGACTCTTCTGGCAAGTAAAAGGTGAGAGAATTCACTTCTGTTCTCCTTTGCCTAGATTTACTGTGGGTGTTCTTGTTGAAAAATATCTCTTCAGTGAGAGATGGACATTCTTTTATTCAAGTTCCTCAAAATATTCTCCATCTTCATCTTTCTCAGTCTGTGTTTAAGGCATATGGTATTCTTCCAAGTAATTCTCTCTGCCAGATGTTAATTTGAGTATCCTCCTATGTGCAACAAAAAGATATATAATTGAAATATCTTTCAACTTTATCCTACAACATCTCAGTGACAGGAATATACCTGATGTGGGTTGGAGAGGAAAAGTGGTGGGACAGAATGGGTGCTGAAGGTCTTTCAAATCTGAATGACCAGATGAGATCCATCCCAGGGTGAGGGAGCTGGCAGATGGGCTTGCAAAGCCACTCTCCATCATTTACCAACAGTCCTGTCTCACTGGTGAGGTTCCAGATGACTGGAAGCTGGCCAACGTGACACCCATTCACAAAAAGGGTGGGAAGGAGGATCCTGGTAATTATAGGCCAGTTAGCCTGACCTCAGTACCTGGTAAGGTAATGGAACAGCTTGTACTGAGTGCCATCACACAGAATTTACAGGATGGCCAGGGTATCAGACCCAGCCAGCACGGGTTCAGGAGGGGCATATCGTGTTTGACCAACCTGATCTCCTTTTATGACCAGGTGACCTGACTGGTGGATGCAGGAAAGGCTGTGGATGTTGTCTATTTGGACTTCAGCAAGGCCTTTGGCATTGTCTCCCATAGCACACTCCTGGAAAAGCTGGCAGCCCACGGCTTGGACAGAAGCACTCTGTGCTGGGTTAGGAACTGGCTGGATGGCCAGGCCCAGAGAGTGGTGGTGAATGGTGCTGCATCCAGCTGGGGACAGGCAGCAGTGGTGTCCCTCAGGGGTCTGTGCTGGGGCCAGCTCTGTTCAATATTTTTATTGATGACATGGATGAGGGTACTGAGTCTTTCATCAGTAAATTTGCAGATGACACTAAGCTGGGAGCGTGTGTCGATCTGTTGGAAGGTAGGAGGGCTCTGCAGAGACTTGGAATGGTTGGGCAGAGCCCAACAAGATGAAGTTTAATAAGTCCAAGTGCCGAGTCCTGCATTTTGGCCACAAAACCCCCCTGCAATGTTATAGGTTGGGGACGGTGTGGCTGGACAGTGCCCAGGCAGAAAGGGACCTGGGGGTACTGGTGACAGCAGCTGAATATGAGCCAGCAGTGTGCCCTGGGGGCCAAAAAGGCCAATGGCATCCTGGGCTGTATCAGGAATAGTGTGGCCAGCAGGAGCAGGGAGGTCATTCTTCCGCTGTACTTGGCACTGGTGAGGCCACACCTTGACTTCTGTGCCCAGTTTAGGAAGGACACTGAGTGCTGTGTCCAGTTCTGGCCCCTCAGTTTAGGAAGGACACTGAGTGCTGCGTCCAGTTCTGGCCCCTCAGTTTAGGAAGGACTTTGAGACGCTTGAGCGCATCCAAAGGAGGGCAACGAGGCTGGTGAGGGGCTTGGAACACAAGTCCTGTGAGGAATGACTGAGGGAGCTGGGGTTGTTTAGCCTGGAGAAAGGAGACTCAGAGGTGACCTTATCGTTCTCTACAACTTCCTGAAAGGTGGCTGTAGTCAGGTGGGGGTTGGTCTCTTTCTCCAGGCAGCAACTGACAGAAGTAGAGGACACAGTCTTAAGCTGCACCAAGGGAAATTTAGATTGGATATTAGGAAAAAGTTTTTTACAGAAAGGGTGATCAAGTACTGGAATGGTCTGCCCGGGGAGATGGTGGAGTCACCATCCCTGGATGTATTTAGAAAGAGACTGGATGTGGCACTCAGTGCCATGGTTTAGTTGAGGTGTTAGGGCATGGGTTGGGCTTGATGATCTTGAAGATCTCTTCCAGCCTAGTGATTATGTGTGTGATTCTGTGTTTGACTCCTTAATTATGAACTCTAAGAAATTTTACACAATTGTCCAATACCATTTCTTAGGGAGCTTTTCAAGCAGAATGAATATTAAAAAAGTAGTCATGGAAATCACAGATGATAGGGAAGGCCACTTACCATCAGCAACATTCTCCAGAAAGAGTCAGTGATTTTCCTATAGTATCATTTCTAAATGGTTTTGCAAGTGCACTTCAGTCATAATGGGTGTGATAATCTGGAGGAGGAGATGCTATCATTCAGAATACTAGCAGCTATAAATATCAAAACCCTCAAAGTTAACACCTAAATTCCCAAGCATTTCCAATTCAATTAGATTCTTTCTTACAGAAGAGTTTAATAAATTCATTTCAGCCATTTACAGGAGCCACTGGAATTTCTAATATGTCCTTTAATGCAAAGCTTTCCTGAATATAATATAATATAAGCACAATACAGCATCGCCAGTTGTTACTCTGTGCTTTTATTGCATACTTATTTTTAAGACAGACAACTTTAAAGCATTTTCCTGTCAAGAGTGCATAGCTCTGGAAATCCCTTGGTGTTACAGCATATAGCATCAGAAGCTTCAGCCTTGAATTAGGAGGAGTTTCCAGTTGTATTTTTCTTCATCATTTCCCCAGTATAGCAGCAAATGCAAATGACATTTCTGCCTGGGGCTTTTCAGTGCGCAATCCACTTGTGACACAAACCTACCTCTCATTTTTCACTCTGTGTCCACAGACAGTAGTCAGTCCTTCAAATGTGGAAATTTAAATTATCTACAAAATCTTAGAATTATAGCACTGCAGAATCACTACAGTAGGTGAGGAAAACAATGAATTTAAACTACAGAATAATTATCTTATTGCTCTAATATAACTGCAAAGTATCTGTCTATCACACATAAAGTTCTATTTTAAACAAATTTGCTTGTATAGCTTGTCTTTGTCTTGTATTTCTTAGTAAATTCAGTTCAATCATTTTGACAAGATGAAAGTATTAGTAGATTTGGTACACTGAATAAATATTCTTTCTCTGCTCCAATAAATAGAGATACTTTCAAAATTTCTGATCATTTATTTACAAGTTAAAGAGAGTTAGGAAATATTTGCAACTCAGATCACCTGAGTTCTGCCATACCATGAGTGAAGGGGAATAGATAAACTCTGCAATCCTAAATATAGATCCATTAAATTTGTCTACAATTATGTCAAGGCTAATCAGAATTTTGTCTACTACAAAACTTGTCCATCACCCAGTAGCAGCTCACTTCAACACTTACAATATAACAGGTGGATTTTTTGGCTGTATGAAGCTGAAGGGTAAAATGCTTGTTATTTATAGAGAAGCCAAGATTACACACTGCATTTTAGATGTGTGCAGAATAAAGACATCAGGAATTTTCATCTGCAGGAAGCGATTTCTCTTACATCAGACTTCCTTTAAAAACATGTCATAGCTTGAAGTGAAGTCACAGCTTACACTGGTAAAGTCGTGTTATTGAAGGAATCATTAGCACCAGACTTCATGGTCTGTAAAATGGGTTCAAGACTATGTCAACATATTGCACAAGTTTGTGTCAGCAATTTTGAATACATTTGAAATTTGATGCATATCCTATATACACATACAAAAGTAGGATTTGTACAATGTAATATCCTAGAATTCCTTCTCCCCAAACTAGAAATAATATGAAATGAAGCAGTAGTGACACTTCCAGTTAGAAGTGTTCAACAATTTTAAAGTGACTCCCATTTGCTGGATGACCCTTCCTTCCCTCTGGAGCAGATATAGTGGAACCATGGAGGAAACACTTTAACAGAGATCTTAAAAGGCTTAATAAAAACTTAGTAAATAATTTTCTAATGAAAACCGGGGAGTTTTGCATAAATATTTCTATTGCTATTCTTCTACAGAGAATGGGAAATACAAATAATTCTAGGGCTTTTTCTGACAGAAAACATAGTTGGTCTTGTTGCTTCTGCGCTGGTAAACTGAGCAGGGAATGGACCTGAGCTCTGTCACTCTGTCAGGTGATCATTCCAGTTCTTAAACCAGTAGGATCCATGGCACAGGTCTGGTCTCACTCCAGGTCACTAATGCTTCCTCAGACAATGCCTGGATGTTGCAAGGTCAGCACCTGCCAGGACCATAAACAACAGGAAGTTTGGGTTTGAATCCCCTGTTTTGTGGAAATAAGGAAGACCAGCTATAAGGACGCAGACTGCATCATGATCACAAATGTGCCCAACTTATTTCATTTGCACAGATGTTGCAAATGAGAAGAGAAGGAAAACCTCCTCCTGGAAATGTTTTTGTGAATGAATAATATTCATTAGGTGAAAATTATACTTCTGTGAGAAGACTTCCAAATATTTTTCATTGACAGAAACCAGGTTGTGTATAAGATTAAACTGAATATCACTAGATCAGCTTCTGCTTTCATGCCACATTCTCTCACTGCAGCCTGAAAGAAATGAGGAATATTTGAGCTACTTGCTAGTGGGATCAGAAAAAGACACTTGGTCTTATGTTTGTGTTTGAAGCCAAAAAAGAAGAATGGTAGCATGGGGATATGTGCTGCTAAAGGATTGACTTGTCACATCAAATAGGTAAGAAAAAAGGGGGATCAAGAATGACAGGACATTGTTCTAATTATCTACTTATCTCTTGTGTTTCATTTTGCTTGGTTGGTTGGGTTTTATTAGTTCTTCCTAGGTACTAATCTTTCAGCTCTACTTATTTTTTTCTTTTTTTTTCCTTTTTTTTTTTCTTTTTTTTCTCCTACATGTTGATTTTGCCTTTATCTTTTGGAGGGAAGTTGTGAAATTGTTGGTTTCTTATTGGCAAACATGAAAAGCTTGGTATTTTATCATCAGTATTCACTGCACCATTCAGATAAGAATTCACTCTGAATATAACCCTGTGTGAGGAGATTTACTGCAAATTACTGCTCTCTGTGCAAGGTTACAAATGCCAATAAGATACTGGAGGCTCAGAGATAGTGCTCAGCCAACATGTAAGGGTCAGCTAGATAAGTAAAAGGCAGATTGCTTTCCATCACACTGATAATTTCTATTTCATTTGGCATTTTGTCCCTGCTTAACTATATACTTTATCTAAGTCAAGTAGAATCTGAGAAACTTTTTCATTAAGATTTTTGCATTTAAATAAAAAATAATTAAAATAATTTCTATGCAAAAGAGTGGAAAATTTTGGGTTTGTATTGAACAGATCATGCTAATACAAGCAGCCACATGAAAAGATGTCTCTAAATTCTTTTCTTTCTCTCAAAGTGCAAGCAGTCACAGTGTCAGCACATTTTACTTGCAGATTCCTCACTCAGATCTTAGCGTTTTTCAGTAGTATTCATTTCCAAAAAGGATCAAAGTGGCGAATAACCATCCATTTCCTGTCTCAAAGCTCCTAGAGCTTGCACTTGTATTAGATTTTCTTCCACTGACTCCCCTTTTCCTACGTACATCAAACCCTGAGTATGTCAAACATCAACACAAATAACCGTGTGGAGAGAAAACATTTGGATACTATAGCACCTAAATCACAGATATTTTCAGTTTTGCTAATGAGATTACTTCCCAGGACTGTGGTGGAGATGGAGCAGTGTGGAAGAGAAGCCAGTTAGGTTGACGTGGGTGCACAACTTCTTTGTTCCATGTGAGAGATGGCGTGGTCCTGCCGGGAGCCTTGGTAGTGAGCACAGGTTCCTGCTGGGAGGCTCTCATGGGCTCCTCCCTGCTCCATGAGTTCCCCAGATGCAGAGATGATCCCCAATCCTGGAGTATGGCTGGGGGACTTTCCTCCCTAGAGCTATTTTTCAGACACTTTTGGTTATCCCAATACCCCAGCACACTGAGTGTCCTTATCTTTAGTACTGGCTAAAGAAAACCTTGCTGATGATCAGATTGTTTCGATTTTGATTTGCTGTTGGTTTCTGATTTGCTTCACTATTGCTGGTGACCATGATATGCTTGTTCTGGACACTATGAGTGGGACTTGAAGAACTACAAGTTGTTTTGCCAATTTGGCTACTTCCTTGGTCACAGCAAAACTATCCTGCTTTCTGGGACAGGGGGATGATCATGTTTTCAATCTCAAATATTAGAATTCTGATTTATGAAGAATCTGACTGGGATTCAACACATAAATATATTTTATCCTGTTTTAGAAGGAGATCCAGAAATTTAGTCTGGACTATATTAACCGGTATTCTTTTAGTGTGCACTTGACCTTCAAATTCTAATGCCTTAAGCAGAGAAATTTGCAACCAAGGAAACATGAATTATTTCCCTTATTATTCAGTAAATTTGACACAAACTACAGAAAGCATCCATCCATTAGCACTCTAAAGCTAGAATGTTGTCCTACCTCCTTTCCTATAATTTCTTTCTGTCTTTGATAAATGAGTTATAGCTTCAATGTCAGATATGGATATACAGACCATAGTAGAAAAATAAAAAGAAAAAAGCAATTACGCTCCTTGACATATATAAAGAAAGATTTATGATTTCTCTTTCCTCCGTAGATGAAATGTTTCTTACAGAAGTATAGTACATTACCCAGCAGTTCTCTCTGAAAAGGGTTTTGAGGGAGGGGGTGGCAGTTGTGTCAAAGATCCCAGATTGTTATGATGATCTCTGGTTTTAATTAACTGTTTTGACACCTTTCAGACACAGCTAATTCTGAGAAAGTGCTGATAAGAATAGTGATAATGTTATAATTAATGCACATGATCAGGACTAGAAAGAACAAAGTTAATACTGTAGGTTGGCTACAGAATTCTCTGATCTGTTTAAAACAATGTTCAAGATTTCCTAAGCTTAGACCCTAGCCAGGCTGACTATTGGAGAAAATATGAACATGGCTTTAGTAAAAGAGAAAAGGTGATTAGCAATAATCAGTTAAGGCCAAATCAACTATTTGGCTTCTACTGCAGAAGTAAAAATAACATCCTGCATGACTTTTAAAGATAATACTGAATTTTTCATTCTTTGGGGTTATATTTTCTGGGTTTCTTCTTTCTCTTTCCACAGCCATCTGAAGTGTACCAAATAAACAAACGTGCACAAACCAGAAGAGTTTTCCATGTTGCTATGTATGCAGATTTGTTGCAGGCAGGAGTCATCCAACTAAAAACTCGCAAGGAAACCTTTCTGTGAAATTTCTTAACAATTTGAGTTGAAATTCAAGGTGTCAAATTGTGATGGTGAAATCAGCAATGAAATTGTTTAGAGCCTTTTACTGTAAGTACACGATTTATTATTATCTGTCCTAGTACCAAAACAGTGGGTTATTGGGGAAAGAGAAGGAAACTTGATTTGGTGTGCATAGAAATTGACTAGTTCAAGGCCTTCTGATGTAACTATATCAGATTGGCAAAATTGTATGATTTATGGACTGTTAATTAAATTGCCCTTCTCTGTGTCATTATAAATATCTTTATCCAGACAACCAAGCCATAATTATCTGATGACTGTACATGGCACATTGGTGAAAAACTAGTCTCAAACAACTCAAAACTTGGCAAGTATGACAATAAAAGGCAACCACAAGCAGAATACTTGTCAACTATTCACAAATAAAATTGAACATACAATCAATAAATAGTCCTTGCATTTTCTGTAATCATGTAATGAAAATACTTTTATAAATATATTGAGTGCAATCTCAGCCAGTTTGCCAATGACACTGACACCAGGCTGTGTGGTGTGATTGATCACCTGTGCAAACCTCATGAAGTTGGATCAACAAGGCCAAGTGAAAAATCCTGCACCTGGCTCAGGGGAATCCCAAGTAGAAGTATGTTGTGGTGTGTCCTTTGGGAGTGGAGCTTCTGCCCAGACCCCAGCCAGCCTCTCCTGTGGAAAGACTGCTTGGGAAGAATTCAGGCAAAGGAATCAAGCTCCCACAACCACACACGCCACAGGCCAGCTCAGCAAGGAGAGGCAGGAAGGCCTTGCACTAGATCAGTTCCAGCAGAGTTTATTCCAGGTGCTGAAGGGGGATCCAGGCAAGAGAACAAGACCATGTGGTCTGCTGGGTTAAGTAGGATCTGAGGGCACAGGGGCAGTACAGAGGGCAGGGCAGGGAGTCAGTGACCCATAGGGAAGATGGGGCTGGACACCCAGGATATCACAGCCAACAGGGAAGTGGGGGAGGGGGAACCCAGGACCACCAAGGGCATGGGGAGAGGAGAGACTGGGATAGAGTACACTGTACAAGGCACTATGGGAGAGTCTTCTCCTTCAGCCAGGACAGGGACTCCATGGTCTATCTTTCCAGGGTGGAACTCTGGGAAATTCTGTGAGGGGGTGGAGGGATGCCACAGAAGTACAACCTGGGTGGAGAATGGATTGAGAGCAGCCCTGGGGAAAAGGACTTGGGAGTGTTTGTGGATGAAAGTCTGGACTTTCTGCACTCTCTGCACTCTCATCCTAGAAAGACAACCGATTCCTGGGCTGTGTCAAAAGATTATATGGTTCAGATTAGATAATGGGGGAAAAAATCACTAAGAGAGGGGTTATACACTGGAAGAAGCTGCCCAGGGAGATGGTGGAGTCACCATCTCTGGAAGTGTTCAAGAGGTATCTGGATGTGACATTTGGGGACATTTGGGTTTAGGGGTGATTATGTTGGTGCTGGGTTGACAGTGGGACTGCATTATCTCCCATCCTCAATGAGTCCGTGATGAGCACTGTGACCAGGGGGTCAAGGTTCTCATGAGCCC
The DNA here is from genome assembly GCA_013400495.1 of Nicator chloris. NCBI lineage: Eukaryota > Metazoa > Chordata > Aves > Passeriformes > Pycnonotidae > Nicator > Nicator chloris. The sequence goes on from WAAE01010291.1 coordinate 47,982, forward strand.
TCACCTGGAGTACTGTGTCCTGCTCTGGAGTTCTCAGAGTAACAAGGACTGGGATCTGTTGGAACAAGTCCAGATGAGGTCACAAAGCTGCTTGAGCACATCTCCTATGAAGGGAGGCTGAGAGAGTTGGGGTTGTTCAGACTGGAGAGAAAAAGGCTTCTGGAGGGCTTCTAAAGAGCAGGAGAGGGAGTTTTTAAAAAGACATGTAGCAATCGGATAAAGGGAAATAGCTTCAAACTGAAAGAGGGCAGGTTTCCATCAGATATAAGGAAGAAATTCTTCATTATGGGGTTGGTCAGACACTGGTACAGGTTGCCCGGAGAAGCTGTGATTTCCCCATCTCAGGCTGTGTTCAAGGCCAGGCTGAATGGGGCTTTGAGCAACATTTGGTCAACTGGAAGATGGCCCTGCCCATGGCAGGGGATGGAACTAGATAGTCTTTACTCTCCCCTTTAAAAGAAATCTATTCTATTATGATTCTACATTCAAACTATTTTATTAAGGTAGAATCACCTATGGTAGTTGCTATAATAATATTAATCTCTTGAGTCTGTCTGGCTGATAAAGTTACCAAAGGTAGGGGTTTTTATTTGAAAATAACTTTCAAACTAAAAAATAGCTAATTATTGTTACTATATTATGATTGATCTAAGGCAATTATATGGGAATTATCTTTGCCCAGGAAATAAAAGCTGTATCAGTGGCATTCAAGTCTATATATTATAATGTAAGCAATCTCTTTCATAAAATGAGTTGTGCAAGAATGCATTTCTCATCAACTGATCCATAAAAGGAAAATATTTTCATTAAATAGCTTTGAGCTCTAGCAGCTCCAGAAAAAATTCAGCACCCTTAGAACAGATTTGGGTTTTTTTCTATGCAGTCTCATCATCTGGTCCATAACTTCTTGTATACATAACATTACTGGACTCTGTCATAAGAAGCATTAAAATGGAGCAGTAGAATATTTTAAGTTAACATGCAGAATAATATTATAAAAAAGTTAGATTTTTGTGCTTCTGTAGATGTTCACTAAATCTTGATTTTCTTATTTGCTTGAGTAAATAAATTTTAATTCTTATGAGAGTTCAGACAGCTGACTTCTTTTTGCTGTAGTATTCTGTATTTGCATAGAACCTCTCCTCTAAAAGGATGACTACATGTGACAGGTAAGTATTGTTTATATTTCTGTCTTTCCTTTACCCTTCAGCCACATCATCTTGGCCTCTATTTCTTGTTGTCTACTATATTACACCCTATTCAGCGTTATGGAAGGCCTAATGCTGATGGCATTGCTATTGTACTATTTATCAACAGAGAAAAATAGTAAAATGGCAAAGGATAATTACTAAATGTCAGAAAAGGGGACAGGTGAAAGCATTCTATAGTTTTGATATTACTGATATTATATGTCTGTGAAAAAATGAAGAAAACTCAAATTATTTTTCTTTACAATATTCACTGATTCAAGTGTTATCACAATTTCTTTTGTAATAAATGACAAGTAAGTACTTTAAATTAATCAGATAATTAATTCTGGAAAAAGTAAATGGGATAGAAAAGAGAGTTTTTGTTTGTGGTACAAAACTTTTACCACATCTACACAACATTGCCATCCATCACATCAATTTCACTTGATTCTCTGTGCATTTAATTGGATTTATTTTTCCTGACTTCTATCTCTTGCTGTGGTGGTTTGGATGCCCATCAAAGCCATTCTATCACTGCCCTCCTCACCTGGACAGGGGAGAGAAAGTGTAACAAAAGGCTCATGGTTGAGATAAGGGAAGGGAGGGATCACTCCCCAGCAACTCTCATGGGCAAAACAGCCTCAGCCTGGGGAAATTAGTTTAACTTACTACCAATCAAAAGCAGAGCAGGATAATAAGAAGCAAATCAAATCTTAAAACACCTTTCCCTTAACCCTCCCTCCCTCTCTGGCTTAACCTTTTTCACAGTTCTTTATTCCTCCCCGCCCAGAGGCTCAGGGAGGTGTGGAATGGGAGTTATGGTCAATTCATCATATGTTGTTTCTCCTGCTGCTTCCCCCTGAGGGAGAGGAGTCCTTCCTCTGCTCCAGCACAGGGTCCCTCCCACACAAGACAGGCTTCCAAGAGCTTCTCCAACATGAGGCCTTCCCATGGGCTGCAGTTCCTTGAGAGCAGGTCCCTAGAGTGGATCCCTCCCATGGGATGCAGTCTCTCAGGAACAGCCTGCTCCAGCGTGGGACCCCCACGGGGTCACAAGTGCTGCCTGCAAACCTGCTCCAGTCTGGGCTCCTCTCTCCATAGGCCAAGATCCTGCCAGGAGCCTGTTCCAGGGTAGGCTTCCCACAGGGTCACAGCCCCCTTCAGGCACTCACCAGCTCCACTGTGGGGCCCTCCCTGGGCTGCAGGTGGATCTCTGCTCCCCATGGAGCTCCCTGGGCTGCAGGTGGATCTCTGTTCCCACATGGACCTCCATGGGCTGCAGGGGCACGGCTGCCTCACCATGGGCTGCACCAGGGCTGCAGGGGAATCTCTGCCTGGAGCAGCTCCTGCCCCTCCTTCTGCACTGACCTTGGGATCTGCAGGCTTGTTGCTCTCGTGTTCTCACCCCACTCTACTCTTCTCTGTCCACAATTACTTCTGCCCAATAACTTTATTTTTCCTTCTTAAATATGTTATCACAGAGCTGTTACCACCTCTGCTGACTGGCCTGGCCTTGGCCAGTCATGGGTCCATCTTGGAGCCAGCTGACCTCAGCTCTGTTGGATGTGAGGAAGCTTCTGGCAGTTTCTCCGAGAAGCCCTCCCTATTGGACCCTCTGCTATGAGAACACTGCCACACAAGTCCAGAACATTTGCACTCTATCCAAAACAGAGAGACAACAGACAGTTCAGTTGTCTGAACATAAGCATTCCTGTCTATTTGAGTTAGCCTAGAGATGCCTCCAGCTGCTGCTACAGAAAGGTGCAAGACTTGCCAAGACATGTGTTGCATTTGTCAACACCATGCAGGTGTTTGGACAGGGTGGGACATCCCAAACCACGTGTTTAGAGGTCTGAATTGAGACCACACATATGCACCTTTTCAGAATATAACTCATCCTCTTTGTTTGAACCACATAGCGCACAATGATGAAGTGCCTTAGGAGGAGGTACCTAACCTTTCCCTGCATTTAACAAAGACAGTTCAGGGATTTCATTCAGTTGACTTCTGTGGCTATGCTTGCCACTAAATATGTGTTCATCATAACTGATAAAATCAGAAAAATTTATTCAAAGTAACATTTCATAACATCAACTTTAAAAATTGAACCTAAATTAGAAGCACCACCACCACTGATATCATAGGGTTAAAATGCTTCTAAAATCATGGGAATAGATCCGAGGGGGGGAATAGAAAATGTTTGGACATGGGAATGGAAAGAAAGTTAGAACTAGGAAAGGAACCAGAGCCAGTAGGTTCTGGAATGGAAGCTGAGCTTTGTTTTGCATCTGCGTAATCATCGTATGATAAATGTAATGATTATTTTATTGTTTAATCATAACAAGAATCATGAGAAATGATAAGAATCATGAGAAGCAGTGTTTGGGGGGCTTAATGTAATTCATGCTTAGGTAGAATCAATGTATACAATAGAACAATATCAGTCTAATAATTAACATGTGGTTATATAACAAAATGAGTATAAAAGCACGTTCATTTCAAATTCATGTTGGAGCCTGATTTGGGTCTGTACCCCTGACTCCCAGAGCTCTTCAATAAAAGCACCTGCATATAATCAAGCTATGCTGTGATTATGTGTTTTCCACGCTAACACCACCACTCAGTGTCCCCAAAAGTGTCAGTAGACATTAAGGTTATCCTCCCATCGTGAAACCTTCTACTAGGAGAAAGCCATTGGAAATTAGTTAGGAGCAACGACCTATGGGAAAGTCTTTAAAAAGAGGACTGGAATACTTTTTGTGTTGCTATTGCTATTGTCAGATATGTCAACACAGAAGAAAATGAATTTTTGGGGAAGAAACCTTCATTGGATATTTTTGCAAATATGTTAATAAACCACACAAAACAGTATCTTCCATGAAAAATTGAAATTGGCACTGAAGTTCCAGCAAATAAGTAGTTCAAAAGTTAGATAGTTAGAGAGAGTTTAATTTTTCCCTCCAGTTTAGGAACTGGAGGCCTTTTTCTTTTTTTAACTTGCAATAATATCTTCATCACTAGTGTACAATATCCTTCTAATCTTTCCTCACTGATCTGCTCAGGTTTGTACGAACATACCTTTATAGTCTTTAGGGCATGGATTAGAAAGCAGCTGTTTGATTTCTCAGGGGCCTGTCCTAATCCCCACCCTGTAGAGTGTGTCAGGTGCCCCACCACAGACTGAGGCTGCTTCCACAGAAGCTCTAAAGTCAGGCAAGGATCCAGTACAGTAACAGACGGTAAATCCTATAATTATTTTTTTAGATAGTATGAAAAAAGACAAAAGATTTTTGGAAATTCATCGTTATGTTGAATCCAAAGCAATTACTCAAACAGCTATTAATCCGTTGCTTATTAGTACATGTTTTTTTCCAAGCGTCTGGATGTGGGTGTTAAATCCCAAACAGCTGTTAGTGATTCCCTGCTGAATTCCTGTATTTTTATTATTGTAATCCATGTATCTCTTGAATATTAGAAGCATTTTAACACATAGAGTTACTAAGCAACTGCTCAAGATAGCTTTATTATTTGCACATTTCTTGCATGCTTCATGAGGCTGCTCTGTGAACAGAATTATCAAAGCACAGGAAAAGAAGACTATGCTGGAGAAAGAGACCAGCTAAAGGAGACAGCAATTTTAGAGGACTAATTTTATGAAACTCACTATATTTAATAAACATCAAAGTCTCAGCATAGAAGCTGTTAACATTCTACAGCTCCAGGCTTCACGTTCTGACATGCGAGGCTGGCTGCAAGCTTCTTGACACAAACAGGATTTTAAAGACTTAAGTCTTTCTATCTTGGCCCTAGAATTATACTTGTGTAGAGCATATTCCCAAACATTCAACCTTAAGAACAAACTTAATGACCCCAACATAAATGACCAGCTTAATATGACAGTTTGTATGTGGTAGTAGTGCTCCTACAATGCAGTGTCAGTATTCCTCATTTTATTTAGTCCAGTTTTTGCAACCTTTAGTTGCACCCCATCATATTTTTAGGCCTTTTCTCCAATAATAAGAGAGCTCAGGCCTTACATCTTTTATAAAAGCCAGATATTTCCTGTAATCACATGATTTTTAAAAGCCGCAGTACTTGGAAGCAAGCAACTACATATTCATTTTATATATTGGTCAGCATACTTTGATTATGGTAAGATTCTAAGAAACTGTCATGCCATGGTGTTTTTAGTAAACCCCAATTCATAGACACATTAATGCTTAAACTGTAACAAATATACAATTTAATTAGAGATATGAGGAGAAGATGGTAATAATATTCCCTTCTGGAAAATTAGGTGTTTCTGAGAATGATGGTACCAAACTAGACTAGAGCATAAAAAAAGTGAATATATGAGACATGAAATGTTGTTCATTGAAAGGATTTGGGTTTAAGGCTAAGTACTTTATAAGAAAATATTATTTTGTTCAGTCTGAAAAATACAAGCTGTTTTTCTTTCCTTCTGTACTTCTAACTCCAAGTGTGCTATGGCATTGTAGAATGAAGTTTCTTTATTTTTTTTTTCTAGCAATAACACCCACAAGAGGATCTGCAGGAGTTAGCACATCTCCTGCAGAGCTTGTGTTCAGGCAAAATTAAGAAATCTTTCTGGATAGCAGCTGACATGGAATAGAGCTATTTGTCTTTTCTCTGTAACCTTGAGAACTCTAGCTTCTGGGAACACAGCTTACTGCTGTGCTAACAGGTCTGTTACTGACAGACAGCTATCTTAGGCTTTGCTGCTTACCTTGGAAGCAAAATAAATGCATTTAATGGCTACTATGCTTAGACTCATACTGAAGTTCAAGCAGAACAAGCACCAGTGTCTGATCTACAAGTTGGATAAACTATTTCTGTATAAATGAGAATTTTCATGTAGAAATGCAGTATGCTTTCACATACCTAATCAAAGGGGGTGAAAACATGCTGAAAAGCTGTAGCATCCATATTTCCCATTAAAAGGATGCTCACCTTATAGTTAAAGAAAGTGAAAAGCTCTACAGGATAACTTGAAAAAAATAGTTGCATGTTATTTGCAGGGTGAATGTGATAGTTTTTCCAAAGTATACTTCTGGGTCAAATTGATTTCAGATTACTTAGAATGTGAATCCACATCAAAAGTTGTGGCAACCCTTCCTTGAGCAAGTCTCATACCAGCACTGATGTAGTGGTTGCCATAAATTGCCACCAGGGAGAAGGAGCAGTGAAGAAAGGACCGGATGATTTTCTGTCCCACACCTAAAACCATAGTGGGAATCATAGCAAGAGCTGGGCATGAGACTACAGCATGTTTCATATGACATAAAGAACATGATAAACCAGGTAGACTTACACTGGGAGCTTTTAATTTTTAAGTAGTTTATCACAACATGCCAACCCTAGTTTTATGTTGAAGAAGATTTTGCTTTTGGGATGCCTTACTTGGTTCATTCATGGCCACACAATTTTAGACATTAACAACTTTTTCTCTTCCACCAAGCAGCTCCAAAGTTAAACCTCAAGTTCTGTGTCATAAAGCATTAACCCCTCAACACTATCTGAAAGACTCACCTTTGTTAGTAAATAGGTCCACCAATTTTTGAAGATGGATTAGCAAAAGTCAACACTAGAATGGCACAAAGCATTATAATTGTCATGCTGTTTCAGGCATCTTCTCTGAAAATACACTCACCGGCCTTTCCCCACTCATCTGAAGAATTATGCAGGATAATAAAGATCATTTAAACTTCATTTCTTCAGACTGCTCCATTTTAGCAGTAGAAGGAATGGCATTGTTCATCGAATATGCTTCTACTAAACTGCTTTTTTAATGTAATATCTGGAAAAAGAAACCAGCTTTGTATTTCCTTTTGCATAATACATTAACACCCTGTCACCTATAAATACTCAGACTCAACCTCCTGTCAGATTCCATTTGTATCTCTATTTAATATTTTCTTCCCCTCCTTTCAGCACACTTTTTGATACTCTTCACCTTTTTACTGGCTTCTTGGGAGCTTTTCTGCACATCAAATTAATTTAGCAACTCCTTTTGAATATTCCTGTTTTTAAATCTTACTTTTAGGTTGATTTAATTTCTGGAGCAATCTAAATAGGTGATAAAATACCCTAATGAATATTTCTAAATACATTGGTATTCAGGAAAAAATACTGCAGATTACAATCATTCTCTACCTTAATCCAAAATAACATTTAATTTCTGGTCTTTAAAAAGTCTATTGCTACTGAGATTCTCCCTTGTGAAGTGAGACTATGACTGATGTTGAAAACATAATTAAATGAATAATATAACATAATGCAATTTGTAATTATAACATAGCTCTACCATAGCAGTCTTTTAATTCTATTTTAATAATATTTGATATAGTTCCTGGAAGCTATGAATGATTCTGGGAATAGAAGACTTCTCATCTGATAGACTTCCTACTTTCTGCATGATCATTGCAATACAGAAGGGTTCAAAGATCTACAGTGAATACTTTTGATTCATATGGTCTGTTTACCTGATTTTATTTCATCTATTTGTTGTACCTCTCATCACTTTGAGCCACTTACATGGACCCCCACTCATTCCATTGGCTATGGATGGAATCTGGAGGGTGTGAATAAGGAAAATTTGTCTCTCGATTTCTGACTTTTTTTATCATGCAGGCTGCCTCATCTGGACATCTCAGCTCTGGTGGATTGACCTCATTATTGGGATATTGAATCCACAACTGCCTCCTCTTCATTCTTGTTCTTCTCTTCCCCCTCCTCCTCCATGGTGTCTTTATATGTCTGTACTGCAGAATGAGAAATGTCCCAGGAGGGACGTTCAGAACTGAGACACTTTTCCTACACTCAGCTGTAAAATACTGTTATTTAATAAATACTGTTAATAAATACTGTTATTTTCCCTGCCTGTTTCTGGAAATCTCCAACAATATGTCTCCAAGACAAATCCCAGGGCAATCTTGGAGGACAGTCTACCTGCTAGGAGGCAATATCATTAAATCTACCCATTTCCCAAATGCAAACATCTCTCACTCATACTGAGGCAGCAGGCAGGTTGCACCATACCTGCAGAAAAACTACAAAAATGTTGTTTCTGGGCCATGAGGTCATCAAATGTGGACGTGTGGCTTAGTGTTGTGCTATACAGTCACATGCAGTCTGTCACAGAGGGAGCCAGATCAGGACTGGGGTTGTTCTCAATAATGAGTTTCATTTACTCGTTATTCTTACTCCTTTGCCATCTACCCCCCGCAAAGCAAAGAAAAATTTTATTATTATCCACTTCTACCTGTGAAACACTTCTTAGAATTGGCCTTAAAGAGACAGATAATTACCTCGGTGCAGTTATATAAATTGTTAATGCCAGTCCTGGAAATCTTAACATTTCTTTTTGTTTGAAAAGTACCTATGTGCTTGTATACATATATTGCAACTGAGAAAAGCTACTGCTTAGAAAATAAAAGCATATTGTAAATGGCAAATTTGTCAAAATCCCAATTTTCTACAGGCTCTTACAACGGTACATTTTTCTAGCAGCTTTTTTTATGTCACCATTGCACTTGCTGAGAGTAGACAGATTCTGAGGGTTTACACAGGTTAAATTACCCTATGACATTGTATGATTGCTTTGGAACACAGCAATATATCTGCTGCATCCAGTGCTTGGGTCCTAGGCACTAGCAACATTATTTAAAGCAAGGAGCTGTCATGAAGATTCTGCATTCACTCTTCGCCTCAATACAGTTCAAGAGGAGGATACAGCGGCTTCATGCTTCCAAAGATTTTAGCAAAAGAAATCACGTTATTTTGTTCCACACTTTTTATTCTGCTTCTGCTATTTACATAGTTAGGATACAGACCAAAATAAAGATTTCTTGCATTTAAAATATAGTGAGAGCTGATCTCCCACTGAAGGGAGAGGGTTCAGGAGCTGTAGCTTTATTATCAGTAACTTTGGGTATCTGCTCCTGATCTTTTCTTGGGCCTGGGATTATAACAGTTATTTTCTTCATTGATGGAGGAAGAAAAGAAAAAGAGGAACAAATGTCAACACAGTGATGTGTTTAAAAGGTCAGAATTAAACATGAAGTTAGATCTGCCATGGGACAGGAGAGCAGTGCACTAAAAAGGGAATGACCATCCCTGAGGAAGTGTCCTGGCAGTTCTGCACCAGGGCAATGTCCAGGAGTTCTCATTGTGTTTGCCAGCAAGGACACAGCTCCCTCCACAGTGGCATCAGGGACAGTGAAAAGCCAGTCTCTGTCTTCCACATGGGCTCCATAACTCTGCCCCGCTGCCAGTGGCTCTGCACTGTCCCTTAGGCACGGAGATGTCACAGCTCCAGCCTTTTGAAAACCTGCTAGGCAGTTTCCAAGCCATTGTCAGATCCCATTGACAACAGACCTCAAGGCTCTTCTTTCTTGTAGGAAAACAAGAAACAATATATCCCTGATTTTATGTTATAATATCTAATAGGACTGGAAACATGTCACTTGTAAATATGGACAATATTTGACTTTATTTGAACTAATATCTCAAGGCATATTCCCGAGGATTTTTGTTAATACTGACTTTAAGCAATTAACAGATGTGATTCTTCTGCCAAATGTTAATTAAGGTAGTATAATGAACAATCTGTACTAGGACTAGATCTCTAAAGAATGTGCAGAAATTCTCCTTAAAAATCTGGTGCTTTTCCACAGCAGTTAGCAATCCTTTCCACTCATGTTATGATGAAGCCTATAGGAATTTTTAGGAATTTTGAAGAAGTCTGGACCCCAGAGGATGTCATGAAGGAGCTTGCAGAAGACCTGTCAACAACTAGTCAATGCTCCCCCTCACCCATCCACCACCTAAAACTAATTATGAACAAACTTCAGTAAAATTATAATATTTACTGCAGAATGATAAATCAGAAAAGAAACAAAACAAAAAATAAACAAAACCCCAAACAAGAGGCTCCAAACCAAACAAAATTTAAAGAGCCAAAGAAACAAACCACAACCACCAGAAAACCCCCTTAAAACCCACCAAGGTAGCTGCTAGTCACAGGGAAATATAAACAACAACAACCTTTCCCTGCTTCTTCTTTTTTTTTTTTTTTTTTTTTCCCTATTAATACATTTCATTTTATTTGTTCTGAGCACCATCTGCTGGAAGTTGCCAGCTTGCACTAATATCCCTCCCTGGAGTGAGAACAGGTTATTCACATACACAAGCTGAGTGAGGCACATCCTGCTCCCACATACAAAGATGCCACCTTTTATAGAAATGTCTTCCTAATCCTCATAAAACTTAGGTAACTGACATATCTTTTATCATTTATTTTTAAACACACGAGGGGCACTCAGTCGGTCATGGTTTGCATCAGTGTTGGAAGTGCTAAAATAAATCAGTGGTCAGTGGTACAGCTGAGTGCTCTTGTATCAGGCACTAATCTGCTCTTACCTCTAGAAAAGCACAGAGTGTGCTTGGAAAAGACAAGCTCTAATCCTAATCATCAGACTCATGTTTACTTGGTATTAGAAGGTGTAAAAAGAGGGGTTTAACCTTCTGCTTTTGTTTTAGGCTTACTACTCTGCCTTGTGACCACAATTTCTAAGGATGTGTTTGTTCTTTAAAAAGTCCCAACTGAATTGCTCCAAAATGTCTGGTTTCACTGACTCTAGTACCCCCCCATTAGAGCCTATTAGACTTGTATATGAAAACTCAATCTTTCCTCATCTTGTAAGCCTCAAGACACCTACTTTAGAAGCCTTTCAAACTATGTGCATGTAAGCTATGACATTAAAGTGTCCACACTGGTCTTTATTAGCTGTTGCTTAATTTTTTTTACATTAATTTTGAAAGTGTTGGGGGGTTTTGGCAGGTATTCATGCAAATCTTGGGGAAAAAATAGCAATATTATAAATTGTTATCTGTGCTGAGTCACTGACATACAATTATTATCTGTGTGGACCTGATACAGTTATGAAGAGAAGTGTACCAAACACCTTTGAGCAGAAAAGTATCCTTGACTGAGCTGTACCTTGAAGAGGGAATGAGATAAAGAAGGAACCCTCTCTTCCAGAATTGTCTTTTATTTTTTGCCACAAACCCCCTGATTTCTCCCTGAAAACAGAGGAAATATGAAGATGTTGCTAAAGGCAAAGGCAAAACTAACTAGTGCAGAGAGAAGGAGCAAAATAGAACGTCTAGAGTCACATTTGAGAGGGATTCTATCCAGGTGCCCTAAAATCCAAGCCACTTACCCTACAAAGAACACATATCAAACAGAAACCACGTCAGGACAATTTCCACTCGTTATTTTTCCTTTGGTAGCACACGATATGTAGGCCAAATTGAATATACCATCTACAGTGTTTACAATAAATAAATTCCATCTACTTTGTATTTTATTTTGATTATATGAAGAATATGGGAGTCTAGATAACAGTATGTGTCTGCAAAGGGTAGATCAAGAACCATCATTGTGAATGCTAAAACACACTCATAATTTCCTTAGAGACTTTCTTTTCTGAAATGAAAAAGATTATGAGAAGGTTGCTTTTTTTTTCCCTTCCTTAGTCCTAGTGTGATTGCTCTAGCATTCCAAAAGATAATATTCAGGGATTTATAAGCAAAGGAATAGATTGCTGGAGGATAAAATAAAAAAGCGAGAAATCATTTTACGCCATCATCAAAAGATGAAATCAACAACACTGTTGTTAATAATTTACTCCAGATGGCACAGCACTGTTGCCACTGTGGTCCAATTGAAGTAGAAACAAAAATATTTAAGATTTATGCAAAGATGGACGAAGGTGATGTTCTTATTGCCTGATGTGATGGTTTGGACCACAAAGTTGTTTCCCAAGAAGTTCTTAATACGTCTGCATGAGCAAACACAGGGGTTAAATATCAGAGGTTTCAGGAAGTTCTCTTTCTTTTGCCTGCTGGCCACAGCAAGGTAACAGTGAGGGCCGTTCTGTGGCCGTGGGTGGCCTGGGGAGGGGCCAGGCCTTGTGGCCTCTCTCTCCCGAGAGGGAGGTGGGAGGCTGGGGGGGGCCTGGCTGCGCATCCCATGGACCATTGGGAACCCAGGGGGTAGCCCCAGGTGGATTGGTCCCTGGCCACCCTCCCCACTGTGGGGTGGAGGTGGGGGCCCGGCCAGGCAGTGGAGAGCCTGGCCAGGCAGTGGAGAGCCCTCCCTTTCTTCCCCCTCTCCCTGCTGCCAATGGAGCTGGGGTGGAAAGGGAGGTGGGGGGACTGGGCTGCAGCGGTGAGAGCAGCCGAGCAGGCGCAGTCCCCGGGCTGTGTCCTGCTGGGGGGGAGCCACATGGAAGCCGGGAAGTGTCCTGCAGGAATGTAAGCTGGGCGATGTCCCGGCCATGACAAGTCCCGGCGGGAGCTGGTGGTGGTGGGGCAGGGCCTGGGCTCCTGGTCTCCGCAGGTCCCAGCGGTAGCCAGCGATAAAGACAAGAATTTAACCCTTTCCTTCCTCCTTCCCTGGTAGACACCATGGAGAGAGAGAGACAACACGAAGACTTCATGGAGGAAATGGACTATTTCTTGGTAGTTTTGGGGAATCCTATTTCTGGTAAAGTGTGGACTGAGAGAATCTTCGCTGGATACTGGATAAGCATTTTAAAATAGTACCCCAAGCAGGCTGAGAAGTGGACACCCTGCAGCATTTGCGGGCAGCTGTAGGTCGGGACATGAAAGCCACCAGGAGGACTGGGTTTTTCTGGTGGTGGGTCTCCATGACAAGTTTGGAAGAAGAGAGACTCCTCTCCCAAAATGATGTATGGATTGTTTTGTGGGAAAATGAGTGGATTGTGGGGAGGAGGGGAGGTGCTTTTGACATTTCAAGTTTTTTTTTCAATTTTTTTCCTTTTTCTTGTGTGTGTGAATAAACTGTCTTTGTAACTCATAAGTTTAGGGCTGTTTTGCCTTTGTTTTACCCCTAATCATGGTTCTCACAGATGGGGAAATGGTCAAACCACAACAATTGGTGTTTCTGCCTGGGAAACGGTTAAACCTGTGACACCTGAGAATGTTCTTGCAATGTCTGATAACATTAAAACACATTCACTGAGGTAAAATCAGGGAGTTGTGCCATCATATAGGTTGAAGTGGATCTTTGGAAGTCATGTATCCAACTCCCCACTCAAAGTAGAGCCCATTGCAAGGCTGAATCCAACTTTGAAACCATAAGGTGGTCAGGGCTTTGTCAAGCCAAACTTTGTATCTAAGGATCAAGATCCCACAATCTCTCTGGGCAATCCATTCCAGAGATTTATCACCCTCATTACAGTAATTGGCTTTGTCTTACTTCTTAATTGGGATTTTAACTGTCTGCAGCTTGTGCGCATTTCTCCCAGCACTGGAGGCTGTGCACCTCTAAGAGGAATCTGGCTCCATCCTCACTGTAAATACTCACTAAACTGTTGGAGAAAAAACAGTTTGTTTGCTCTTCTGTGGGCTGGACAAACCCATCTCTCTACAACTGTCTCCATGTCATATGTGCCAGTCCCCCAGTCATCTTGATGGCCCTCTGCCATACTCAGCTCAATTAATCAGTGTCTTATTTGTACTGAGAAGCACAAAACTGGACGTAGTACTTTCAAGGCAGTCTTAGGACTGCTACACTGAATAGACAGCAGCAATCACATCCCTCTTCCTGGGCCTGTCCTCTTACTAGTACAGTCCTTGATGTTCTCAGGCTTCGCTGCAATATATACAAACCAGCTGCATATAAACCAAACACTGCTGGGTATTGTGTTGCTCTAATATAATTGTAATGTTGTTGTGTTGGACTGTAACTGAATTTGCAGAGAAAATATGTCATTAACTGCAGTTTTTATTTAATTAATAAACATATAATGTAAGCCATGTTATCTATTTAAAAGATAAAATCTTAATGAAGTTCTGTAAGCTGGAGAATCCCTCCTATGAGCTATACATGTGGGAAGACACAGCAAATGCAACTGCAATAGAAGCACACACCCCTTTGCACTGCTGCTGTCAGTTTTATCCAACACTAATGAAGCTTTGTAGAACTCCTACAGAGCACATAATTATTACATTATGCAGAGGGGAGGAACTGAAGCATAAATAAGCAACTGAACTAATTTTTAAGTCCGCAGTTATGGCCTAAATGACCTCTTACTGAGTGGGAGTTTTAGGAATGATTTAATTAGAGGAGAACTGGGTCAAGGCTAAATGCTTTTGCAAATCTCAAGCTACCTTTTCAAACTCAAGGTCGAGCAGAGAACAGAAGTCAAAAGAAGGCTTCCCTCCTAATCTTGTAATTTATTCATGGATATCATACTCATAAACAGTGAATCAGATTCCTCCTACCCAGGTTCTAACATTCCCATTGGGAGCAACACAGAGTGAAAAAAGGGGAAAATTGGTTAGTTCCACAGTTCTGGGGAATAAAAATAGTCAGCTAGATAGCAGATGGATGTAATAGTATATAGGTTTCTTTGAACCATTTTGTAATTCAGATATTTAGTGTTTATGTACAATACATTGGTATCCATAACAGTTTTCACACATTGCAAATAACTTATATCTCATGAACACCATTTTTATCAGGGCATCCCGTCAAGCTACCTTCTCAACAACGTATTTTCACAGCATGATACAACAGTTTGTTGACCTTCAAATCCTGGAATGTCTTTTAGAAGACATAAGGACTTTTTCTTTCTATTTAGTGATATGATTTTGTTTTTAGTTAAAAGGTCTCAAAAGTGTTCCTGGGTAAACAGGAAGATTTTCTTTTATTGTTTTCTTAGACAATATTTCAAGAATAATCTTAAAGACCTTAAAATTAGAGGTGTTTATTGTATCACAACAAAAATTAACACACTTGAAAATGTCAACTTTATAAAGTAATAGAACAGAAAAATCAGGAAATAACCATACAAGTGATGAGTGCCACAAGATGGCACTGCTTCATGCTATCAGCTAGATTTTAAGTGTCCTAAAACTACAAATAGATTAACAGAGATGATAAAATAAAATCAGTAAAAGGTACGTGTATAGGCTTATAAATATAAAATTAATATTAATAAAAAAAATTCAAAAGTTTGCTAAATATCAGATTCCACAGAAATAGGGTAGAACTCATTCAGCAATGACATATTTGCCTCAGTGTTATCCAGAAGTGGAGAGGGCCTGGAAGTAAATAACTCATTAAGATTGTCTAGTATTAAAGCTTTCATTGTTAGACCTAAGATTCAGGAAATATTTGTCCCCACAGCATTCCTCAACCTTTTTCTTTCCTTTGAAAGATAAAATTCATCTACACTGATTTCTCTGGTCAGAAAAAGTATTTTGCAGAAGAATTCTGTAGTATGGGGACTTACACATTTGTGCAGAGTGTGTGTATTAACATTATTGACAGGCCTAAGAAGAATTGCACCCAAGCTTCCCACAACAGCGGCGTGACGCAAAGCACCGTGTTTCGATCCTGGAGAACAGGAATTTGTTTCAAGTTGGGAGAAAGGTGGATCAAAAGAACTTCTTGGGCACACCCAATACATCCAGTTTGGTGTTGTTGGTTGAAACTTAAGACAGCTGATGCTTATTCAGACCTAAAAAGTTATGTCTCTTCTATTAGTGGGTTGCTCCATAAAGCTCAGGTAACTTTATTACCCACATTCCATCATGAATGTCAAGATCAATTTTACCTGGAAGGTGTTGTCCTAGACCTTCTTTGCATTTCTCAGGGAACATTGTGTTCCCAAAGGCCTGCATTCATTCCCATTGACTTCACTGGGAAAATGTAGGCCATTAAATCTTTGCCTGGTTAGCAGTCTTTAGTTCTATGTACAAGTCCTGCTGGGGAGCATGTCACCCAATTAATGTACAGCTGTCCTTATGTCAATACAGGGGAAGGCAATTTTCTGTCTTGTGGGAAAATGTCAATTTACAATATTTTTCAGCCATGTCGTAGAGAAACATGCCTGGGGCATGTTTTGACTGAGTTTTGAGTTGCGACTCATCACAAGTAGAGCGGTGTCTTCAAATAAAGTCAAAGATAAAAGGAAAATCCATGCTGAATTTAAAGGGATGTCTGAAATTCTTTCCTTTTTGGATTATTTAAATATTGCCCTTTTTTTTTTCTACCTTTGTATTTGGAACATACAGGAAAAGAAAATATTTAGCTACAAAATGTGCATGTCTGTGTACAACAATATTACCTCAAGTATGAAACATCAAATTTGATAAGCATTGCTATAAGCCTTTCTAAAAAGTATTAATTTGCTATTCTAAAATATTTCCCAGACTTAATAGTAGAATCATTTAGGTTGGAAAAGACTTTAAGAATGAGTTCAAACATCAATCCAGAACTGCCAAGTCCAGCACTAAACCATGTCCCTAAGCATCACATCTGCACCCCTGCAGGGACAGTGACTCACTTCCCCCAGTCCCAACATTTGACAAGTTTTCTAGTGAATAGATTTTTTCTAATATCCAATCTAAACCTGCCCTGGTGCAACCAGAGGCCATTTCCTGTTGTCCTGTTTCTTGTTACTTGGGAAAAGAGATTGACACCCGCACCACCGCCCACCATGGTGAAGTGCACTGGCACAGGCTGTCTTGAAAAGCTATGACTTCATTGATCAAAGGTCCGTTCACCTCTACTATTGGGAAAAAGATTTTCAGGCATTATTTTAGCAGCCTTCATGGAGAAGGAAAGCAGAAAAAAAAAAACGGGGGGGAGTAACATCATGGATTTGGGAAACTTTAATCTATTCAAGACAGGAAACAAACAATAAATGTGAATCTTGGCAAAGGGTTTCTCAGCTCAGATCTTTATGTGTTTGCTGGGAAAGGAGGACAGACAGGAAGGGGGAAAAACAGACACAGTGTTTGGAAGATTGGCTCAGGATCCTGAAATATGTGTTTGTAGAGTTCTTATTCCGCAGCTAGTCCAGCCTTGTCATGTCTCTAAGCAACAAGATCTATAAAATGCACTTGCAGTAACAGAGAGTAAATTGCTTCAAATGTGCATAAATTTTAAGCCAGATCTGAATCTTTATTTAGTG
Source organism: Nicator chloris (assembly GCA_013400495.1). NCBI lineage: Eukaryota > Metazoa > Chordata > Aves > Passeriformes > Pycnonotidae > Nicator > Nicator chloris. Next base: position 65,206 of record WAAE01010291.1, read on the forward strand.
ATTGCTTTCTTGTTACAGTAAGTAGGGGAATAAATATTGTCATGGCTTTCAGACCTTCATAAAGCTCATTATTTTTCAATATCCATATAATATCTAGAAATTATTTCTATTCAGAGTTTTGAGTAATATTCAAAGTTGTGGGCAATGCCCTTTACCTGAAAAATTTGCCTCTTGATATATTTCAGAGGATGGTGCTGACAGAATGTAGAAATCTCTGGATTATGGAATATTCATTTATGTTATACCTTTATAAAAGAGGTCAATGTGTAATCAATTTGCTATACAACTCTATGTAGAACAATACAAATTAGCTCGGTTGGACAGGAACCTGGAGAGACTTCAGTGTCTGTACCTCACTTGATAAAGTCTCTTTCATTGATAATATCCTCTAGACTGGATAGTCTTGTCAAATAATAAACACCAAGCACATGTACAGACTCCTACAGGTAGAAACATAAGCATAGGTGCCTCCATCTTGAGCTGAATTCCATCCTAGATGTATTTCTGGAAGACCATTAGCGAGCTGATGTGGTTGTCCACGCCTGACTTCTAGGATTGTTAGATACATGTTAGTGTTGACTTGGTCCCTACCCGCCACTGCAGCATGGACTGCATCACCTTTGTATTTGACATATCTCTTCAAGGCTTCCAAATATGCAAGGCATCCCAAATGGAGTGGATATTTATGTGTGAGCAAGTGAACAGAGGATATTTTGAGTTTCAGTATCCCTTTACAGCACAAAAATGGCTCAACAAGCACCCAACATCTATAATTTTCCTGGCACCAAGTAGCTTTGGTATCCTTTTTTTTCCCCCTTTCTTTTGTGGACTGTCTTACATAGTCTGGTCTCTGCTTTCAGATAGTTTAAATGGCATTCATTTGTCATGTTTCACATTTTTATATGATCTGATCTCGTAAAATAATTTTCTAATCAGGAAGCCATGACACATTTTTAGACTGCAATTAAAGACGTCCTAAAGTACGTGTTTAAAACAGGTCAGATGAATCACATGCCCATTTCTCCTGATTGTTTATACAGTATGGCTAACTCAGGTGTACACACCTAAAGTCAGGTCAGATGAATCATGCAATGTGGGATCCCTCAAGGACAGATTTGGAGGGAGGAGCTGCATTCCTTCCAAAGTGACTTGTTACCACAGTGTTGTCAGAAGTCAGAAAGATTCATTCTACTTGCATATTTGTATGAAGTATGATCGTCCTTTTGCATGTTATTGTTTGTAAGTCTCAACAAGTGAGAAGTTTCACCGTGGGAAAATAGGTATATCATCCTCAATATTCAACTGAGCATTTTAAAATTATTTGGTTTAAAAAGAAGCAGATAATCTAATTCTCACAACATTAGTCTAAAACATATGGCACAAAGTTTGTTGGCTTTATGTCTTTCTGCTATTCTGAACACAGGAGAACAGCAAGCATTTTATGCAGCACAAGGGGGGACCAGATGGACAATGACTTACTATGCATAAAACCTAGCAGTGCAAGGTCCATGTCTCACATAAATTAATCACTAAAAGAGACTTGAATTTACACACCTGGTTTATACCAGAATAATTATTATTATTTTGTTCTGGTTCTAGGAGTCCTCGACCTAAATTTACTCTGTCCTCTAAAGACTGAGAGTTGAATGAGGCCTTGCTGGATGAATATTTTAGCAAATACTTTATTCAGCATAGAATAATCCTCTTCACTTTTGATCCAATTCATCAAATCTTCCTGTATGCAAATACAATTCCTAGTGAAACTGGACTGTACACAGATCAGTGAAATTATGGAAGTTAGAAACAACTGGCAGCATCTAAAAGTTCAGCAAACAAGAGCAGAAGAAAGAGTAGAAAGTAGGGATGAAGGGGATGAGGGAGCTTCTCTGTCAAACCGGCTTTGGTGTCAAGAAAATGCCAAATGTTTACTGCTAGGCAATAAATTACTGCATATGGCCATGACATATGCATATGCAAGTTGCTAAAGCTCAAGAGACTGAACAACCAGAAATGACAGGAAAGTTGAAAATACCTTCCTGATGGAGTCGAGGACCAAGAAATCCTTAAAGAAGTAAAAGACATGGAGGACTAAACCTGAATATCCTTCAAAGGCAGCTCTGAAGAACTGCATGAGTATAGATTTGTGCCAGTAGTTGTGCAGCCTGGAGATTTAATACTGAAGGAGGTACACACATATCCTTAGCCAGAGGACTGTGAAGCATCTATAAGTTAGTCAGAGGAAGGATCAGAGAAGCCTTTAAAATCTAAATATTACATAAATGTTACATAAATATTACTAGTATTTACATGAAAACTGTGTTTTCTAAGCCTTTATGGCAGTATTGTTTACCTTTGCTCCTATGCCTTCTTAATAAGAAGACTGCTCACTTTAGCAACTCGGAGTTGGATGACTTGGTTCCACATCCCCAGAGCCTGGAACTTGCAAGAACTGGACACCACAGTAATGGATTAACACCTTGCTATTTCATGTGAATGGAAAACAGAGACACCCAGGAAAAAAAGCTTCACAGACAGGAAAAAGAGGGAGCAAAAATAACCTGTGGTTTGCAGTAGTCAGGAAGATGTGAGTCTTTATTAAAAGGGATGTTATGTGCCTTAGGAATTCTTTTTGGCTCTACCTTTAAAGCACAATAATGAATATTGCAATATGGCATTTTTTGTTGCACCTCCATACATTCTATATAATCTATAACTACTGTGTCTCTGGGAAAGTGATGAATATTGAAGTTATTTTACTGTGTTGAATTTTGCATCCTAGCTTTTTCACAAAAAATAAAATGAACAAAGGGAAAAAAGGATTTAAACATGTATTCAAATGAAAGATAGTATCTATAAAAAAGATCATCTTGAAATAAGCCAGTAGACCTCCCAGGAATGTTCTATTACAAATATTGTAGCAGTTGGAATGAATACCTCCTGCAGCCTAAGCCTGCTACCATAACTGGTCTGACTCTGTTACAAGGCATCCCAACAGGGGGGGAAAAAAAAAGAAAAAAAAAAAAGAAAAAATAAAAAAAAGTAGCCTCATTTTAAGGACGTGTGATGACTCTTAAGGGCTGTCCTCATTGACTATGACACAAATATCTAATGTTCCTAGTGTCACTTTCTACAACCAGCACTTTAGTTTGTGCAGTAATTTTTTTTTTTAAAGGAGATCCTATTTCACTGGATCTTTTGTAAGGGCTTTTTAGAACTGGTTGCACAGATGCTGCCAAGACCCATATTTGCCAGTTCTTTGAACAGTTAAGCCTTCTCTCAAGTGACCTCTCTGGTTGCAGTTGGGCCACCAGCCCTACACTTTGTTCCTTTTATTTTGGCATGCTTATAAACAAGAGTAACTGCAAGCGTGTATCTATAAAGAAGAAAAGCCGTACAAGGTTTGATCAAGAACCAACCTGTACCTTTACAACTGCCTACAAACATTTGGCTTGTGACAGACCTCACATTATATTTGAGTATCTGTAGTGCCACATATGTATCTCTGAGGCAAAAAGTGATAAAATGCTCCTGCAGGCATTTGCAGGTCTGACAGAAATACTGGCCTCTGATGAAGATTCAGAACAAACATGTACAAAAAAAAGCCACTGGATTTTTAAGTAACTGTTAAGAAAAATAATTACTACTTTCTGACATGACCAGTGGGAAGATAGAAGTTAGGAGCTTTGCTTTTCTCAGAAAACTTTTTGCTCGAGCCTCAGATACACTAAATCCATTAAAATTCATGTTTCTTACAGAAATATACCATTAAATAATTATAAGAGGACTGCATTTTGCTGGCCCTGGCCAGGTGGCATCACGGCAGGGGCCATGACTGACCCCGTTCCCCCATCCTGGGCTCTGGCACAGGGGAGCTGTGCTGGCGGAGCGAGGGCACTCTTGGTGCTCCCCAAACCAACCCCTGCCCAGCACCTGCTGCTCATCTGAACACTTCATTGGAAACACAGAGACCTCAGCCCTTCCCAAGGTGCCCTCTGCAGAAAATGACTGGAAGAAGGTGGAAATGCCATGTCCTTTGCAGGGCACCTCCAAGGGCAGCGAGGCTGGGCTGGCAGGCAGAGCTCTGCTCCCACCCTCAGTGGGCACCAGGAGGGTGTTGACAGTTTGTGGTCATCACCAGCTGAAGCAGAGGGCCTATTCCTGATTCCTAGAATGGGCTTGATTTGTGAAAAGAGAGTGTAGATGTTTGCTCTGAAACAATAGCAATTTTAAGGAAAGGCTTAAACCAAGGCCGTAGGAAGCACAACTAATGAAATACTGAGGTATCTGTGAAAGAAAGCAGAGATTTTGAGAACTGCTTTCCAGATTAAGATGCCTAATTTCAGCCCCAGCCACAAATACCACAACTTGCACTCATCACTACAGGCATCACCTATAAGTTTTGAGGTGACAGCTGCTACAGAAAAAAAAATTCTATAATCACAATACAATTTTGTGAAATACATTGTGAAATTTCTTCTTTTTCTTTCCTTCATAGCACATATTACTGATATGTCAATTATCCCAGCCCTTTATTGCTGTTCCTAGCAACACATCCAGGCCACAATAGCCATTATGACTTGCTGAGATGCACATGGCACAGCACGGTACTAATGCTCCCGCTGCGAATGGGAAATCAGGGATGCAGTCACATTTTTCCTTACTGTATGCAGGTAGTAATTAAAGCTACCAGAGATTTTCTTCACTGGATTCTCCCATGACTCCCTGAAGTTCCATTCCCAAACTTTATTAAAATACAATCTGTGCAATGTTTTTCTGTGCAAGGCATAAAGTCCCCTTGAGAACAATTATTTGTGAAGTGATGGGCTTTTGTTGTGTTTTGAAGTAGTTCTAATATTTCTGTATATACAGGAACACACGTCACTGTACACACGCAAGTACTTTGTTTGCAGATTGGGTTTTATCAGCCTACACTAACATAAACATGCCCTTGACAGTTATGGGATTATGTAGATACAGTATCATAACATTTTAAAACTTCAAAGATGAATTCTCACTATTAGAGGGTTTTTGGGGTTCTATTATATGCACAAGAAGCTGTTACAACCAGAAGGAAAGGGAATCAGAATGCCTGGGTTTATTAAGTAAATCTAATTAATATTGCTTCTCATTTTCAGCTCATACTTTACAATTCCATGCTTCATGTTTTCTACATAAAATCTCCTCTTGGTATATTTGTGACTTCTCTAAACACTGCAGACTGAAAGTTCAGTGCCAGCCAGCTTTGCCTTCTATCATTTTTTTCGATGACAAGAATGTGTGCACATGTGTTTCCTGCTTGAGGTGAGATTCATATTTACAGGATATGGAAAGTTAGCATGACAAAAGTAATAACTGTGTAGAAAGAAATTCACTTTCGTTAGCAGCCATCCTACTTACTCTACCGTCACCTCCCATGATATGTCACATACCATTTCAGACACCAAAGTTCTTTTAGTGAAAACTTCCTGCACAGAAAATGGAAACTTTGACCAAAAAAAAAAAAAAAAAAAGCTGAGTTTACCCTGGGAAAAAATTTATCAGTGAGATCTTCCCTCAGATATACCCACTCAGCTTCTACTGAGCCCAATGATCACATATGAACTTGATCACAAAATATTATGAAGAATTATTTGGTGTAATTAAAAAAAGCCCACTTTTTTTTTTTTTTTTTTTTTTTTTAAACCCACTGCATTCTACTCACTGAAGGACTGGCTGTCTTCAAAATACTTTTTCCAAAACCTTTTAATTATGGCTGATGCTAAATTTTCTGGCAGTGGCTGAGGAAGGATTCCTGGACAGAGGAATAACATCCAGTGGGATTGGACAATGATCCTCAGCAGCTATCTATAGGATTACTGTGGGATAAAGAAGGACAGCAGTAAATTTGAATTCATAAACCCTTATAAAAAGGGCCCAGAGACCCAATCAGTGTTGGAGACACCACATTCAAGCCAGTGGCTGGATTCACAACAGTGGGGGAAGAGCAGGGCTCACGGTTACTCTGCCTATAGATGGGCACCACAAGAATTGGAAATTTAAAGGAAATTATTTTCCATGCACTTAACTATCCAACAAGTCCTCTGCACTTAAAAACTGGGCTCCATGTGATTGCAACTCAAAGCACTGAAATTAATATAAAATCAGGAGAAATTCCCATGAATTGGTGCAGACTATTTTTGCCTAATTTTTTTTTGTGTTTCTAAAAAAATAAGAAAATAACTATTATTTGAGTGTTCCAAGAAATGGCAAGCTTTGCATCTTTTTTTAAAAAAATGAAAGTTTTGGATGCTGATTTCATCCTAGAATCACCTGCAACCATTCTTTTGCAAAGCCTGTAACAGTAAAATTTAGAAGGATGTAATTTACCCACACGATAAATTATATTCTGTGAAGCAAGATTTGACGATAAGTCAGCTCATATGAATGACTGAATTTAGAATCACAGAATAATAGTCTTCTCTGCTCTGTGATGCACGAATTTCATTTTGCGCAGTGATACAGGTCACTGAAAATGACCATTTCCAAGGTTATGGAAGACCTTGCCACTGACTAGAAACCATTGAGTGCACCTTATTTAGGAACAAAAAGGCTGAGAATCAGTATAAAGAGCTGAAGTTTTAGCTTCTGAGAAAAAAAATGTGTGAATGGTTCACTAGTTACTAAAATAGATCGAGTGTTACAACAGCAAGAGCTTGTAGACGTTACTTGTGTAATAAAAATATGGGTGGTAGCAAATTATATTGCTGTGAAGAGCAGATGAGGAGAGACGCCTACTGAAACCTGATGCTGCCTTTGAACTTTAAAATTTTGACTTAATAAGCTTTGCAGTGGCGCTGCTTAGCGAAGAGCTGTCACGAAGGGCAGATTTGTTTCACAGCAGAGTTGCTTTATTAAAAATCCTCAGCATTTCCATAAAGTCCTGATTCAGAAACAGAAGGAGGAGTTACACTGAACTTGACTGCTGACCTGACAGTGAGAATGGAGCTATTGTGCCCAGGACTGAATATGCATATCTGTGCTTCTCTGCCCAGCTTCACAGGGCAGTTCCCCTGCAAGGGAGAGGAACCCTTTAGAGATCTGAAAGCTGCTACTGCCAGATATTGGAACCCTGAAACAGACCCTAAACGCTGTAGGTTTCATAGCCATTAAGAGGTTAAAATACAACTTTTAACCTTCTCCCTTTTTTTCCTCTCTTTGCTGTAGGGTAATCAATGGACTGCAAGCCATGTGCAGCAGCATGGCCCATGGCGTCATCCTTGTGCTATTCAGCAAACTGCAAGCTAGATGTGCTCGATTAATAGCGAAGATTGTCAGGGAAGCAGAGCTGGAAATGCTTATTTGGTACTGCATGAATTGAACCTGCTTGTTTGAATAAAATACTAATTACCTCACTGACTCTTTTGCATTAAGCCTTCTCTTTATGCTGCGCTTTACTTGGTGGGAAGGAGTTAGTACAATTCAGCACAAAATGTGATACAAACTAATGCTTGGGAAGGAAAACTCTAATGGCGCATTAAGTGTTGTCAATTGCATGCCTTTCTCTATTATTGCTGAGCTTTCAGGCTAAAGAAAATACCATCTGTAATCATTGGCTGCACAAATAAAACACACAGAAAGGAAATTCATTCCCTCATCTTGAACCTCAGAAAAAGGCAGGGCCCTTTTCTGCTCTGCATGTGTTACTAGGAAGACTAGCATGCAACTAAAGCACATTTTTCCCCCAGATTTTAACTGAATTTCAAACTCTGTGATACAGACAGATCTGCTTGTGATTTGATCTAGTAATGATGAGCAGAAAAGCTATTTTAGTTGACTTCTTCTGAGCCATCCTTGAGACATAGAGGCTGTCTTCTCTAGGAAATTTTTAAATCCTTTTTCAGTCTTTATCTGTAGTTTTCTTTTGTCTTCATCCTGATGGAAGCTGTGGTGCAGTTAAGCATTTTCTTGTTAAGGCTGCACTGAGACAGAGGTCTCGGTTCTAACAGCTCCTTCTAAAAGTGATACCAGCAGCAGTAACCATGTATTTTAAGCAAAGACATGCAGAAAATACACAGAAAGACTGAGAAGATATGCTTCATTCCATTTTTATATTTCAGTTGTTTTATGCAAAATTAATTGGGCTATAAATAGAATAGAGTTGCTCCTCTAACAACTGAATGAACAGAATTTTTGTCATAGGAGAAATAGTTTTCTATTGCCACCTATTAATGAGCTAGAAAAGACTGTTTGCATAACCTGCTGTCTGAAAACGACTTTGTTTTGCAATACAGTGACAAACTGAAATCACTCTACAAGGTAGAACTGCAGGATGTCTAACTAGGACCATTGCAAGAAGCAATGCCAATGCAACAACACCCTCTGAGTTCTTGTCACCAGTGGTGAGAAGCTCCTCTCCCTAGAATGAAAGCTCAAGGCAACATCATGATGGAAGATGGCTTTGTGGGCTTTGGGATGAATGGATCTCAAAAGATAAAACAGGGAGGGGAATGAGATTAGGAAAGGTGACATTATGGGGTAAACAGAAGAAAGTGAGATGGAATAAGATATTTATTTCTTAATCATAGCATTTGATGGGAAAAATGAGACAAAGATTTACTATCTATTGTTTATCTCTACTAGCTGGGAACTAATAACCGCTTTCTAAAGTCCTTGAAAAGGTTATCAAGAAGACCCAACCCTTCTGCATCACTGGAAGTTTTCAAGGCCAGGCTGTATGGAGCCCTGAGCCTGTGGAATGAGATGATTTTTAAGGTCCCTTCTAACCCAAACCACTCTGTGATTGATTCTAAGAGAGGGACAGGCTCTCCCGAGTGGTGCACGGCAGAGGGAGGGGTTCCAACAACGCGTGTATGCTGAACAGACACGTTCAGACGGCTTGCAAGGCAGTGTCCTCAACATGAGGACAGTCATGACCAGAACAGCTTTCACACAGAGGCTGTGCAGTTTACTTTCCTGAGGGTTTTCAAGATCCAACTGGATCAACACCAGAGCAACGCGGTCTGATCTCAAAGTTGACCCTACTTGGAAAAGGATGTTGGACTAGAAACTCCCTGAGGTCCCTTCCAACAGGAATTATTTTATGATCTTGTAAGCCTATGATTTTCAATTTTTTGAGGACACAGGTCTTTTTCCACACATATAAATGAACCTTCCATTTATTCTTATGATTGACTCAGAATTAACTATTATTATCTGTTATTTTCTGTTATTATCTGTTTGACTGCTGACTGTTGACTTTCCATAATTACCACTGTATTTATCTTTCAGTTTAGTGACATTTTATTTCATTTACATATAGACTCAATGCTTGTAAGAAAAGATGTAAGGCTATTTAGAGAACTCAGAAGAACATGTTCAGATTTTCTAGTTCAGATGCCAGAAAAGGCCAAAATAGTTTACTAAGAATAAGGATATTTACTTTCTTAAAAGTAGTTTTAACATCATCTAGCCAAAGGATAATATATGAGCTATAATTATTCTAATAAGAGAGAAAAAACAATAATGCACTATTGGGAAATGAGGAAAGCATTATCTCAATGTTCCTAACACTTCTGTTGTTGTGATGTTTGTATTACATGCTAGACAAATGATAGTCTAGGCTTGGAATGTCTAAATTGTGGAGGGCCTAAATTGTTTTCATGTTGGCACCATCTCAAATGGAATCTAACAGTACAGGTACACTTATATTTTCTTTGAATTTTTGCACTCCTTTTTAAAGAGGTAACATTCTTGATTTTTCAGATCTTAAGTGAAAAAAATAATTATAGGACTGTAAGGATTTTTTTTTTGTCAAATGGCATGTAAGACAGTTTTAAACTTATCTTCCTTGATCTCAGATTTAAAAAAAAAAAAAAAAAGAGGCCCGTCTCCTACTGGTTTGCATGTAGTATAGATATTCTACATTTTGTGAAACATAGACAAAGAGAAAAAAGGGCCCTGCAGAAAAAATCTCACCAAGTTTACACCAAGTGATTTTTATACATCCTGATACAGCAATGAACAGACAAATCCAAGTGACTTTAATAAAAGCTATAGCACGTGCTTTAAGTTATTTGCTATAGCAGAAGAGACGAATAATTGTAGAAGAACTAATTTGTTTAAATTCCTTGAGTTTGCTGGGCACTAAGCAGATGCCCACTCCAGGAACAATCAGCCCATCTCTTTCCACACTGTGCTGGAGGCTGTCACATCTACTCATATCTGTTTCTAGAGTTGACAGGTTGAGCACATCTTAATGTGGTTCAGTCAAAATGAAGTGACCCAGGAGAGAACTACTACTTAAACTGTTTAATCTAACCTGGCTCATTTTGACTACAATAGCAAATCATCCCAGCAAATCTTTGGGGACAATAAACAGAGGCAAGCTGTGAGTGGTGATGGGATGGTACCAATACAATGGAACTGAGAAGGTGACATCCATTCACACCTTAATCCTCCTGCAAAGGAGGGTCTGGATCCTGCAAATCCTTTCAAAATAGTTTATGCAAGACAGGGTATTAGATCATATTTGGTTCGATGTATTCTTTAAACAGTGGTGCTGCATACATAAAGCATTTGCTAAAAACAGTATTTAAAGCTGCAAAGTTAAGATTTTAGCAATTAGGAAATATCAGAATCAAGATTTTCAAGTACATTTCCCATAGTCCAGTTGGGCACCTATCTTTCTTTCTGGCTAAAAGGCAGAGGCTTGGGGAATTGGCTTATAAACAATGGGCATTCATGTATATGGATTTTGCAAAAGTTGGATCAACACTGATATAATATGGGAAATTCAAAGCCTGGCTTTTCCTATTACAAAAGATGGGAATCTAATTTAGCAACCCAACTGTTACTTCAAAACACTTGTGTAATTTCCTATAACAACTGCTCATCACTTCATACATCTTCAAATTGGAGTCCTGGCCTTTCAAACTACCTACAGAGATTTCAGCTCAGTTGAAGTTTGGTGACTGCCATGTAGCAATGGGGCAAAATTAGATGGCTGAAATTTCCATCAGCTCTGTCCTCCTCTCCTTTGAAAGAGCCTGCTATACTCAAGGAAAGCTCTAGTGCTTATTTCCTGAAGCATATGCTGAATACTGTGTTGGTCAGTAGCTGTATGAATATAAATTGAAAGAAGGCCACCTGAAAACTTCAGTGGCTCAGGAGTTGCTTCAGAAACAGTTCTCTTGCTGTATGTGCATTTAACTCTCACATGAGCACAGGAAAAGCGACTGAGGACCATTTCAGTTTTCCAACTTAAATTTATTCTGGGTATAACTGAGTCCTACTGGTCAGCAGAGGAAAATAATTTTAGGAGTAGAACAACAATAGCTATTAGGTTCACTGAGGAGTACCTGTAGGGTTGTGGTTCAGCTCACTAGCCATGCTGCTAGAAAAAGCTTCATTTATTGTTGTTGCTTTGAAAGGAACTACATAGGCCTTGTTGTTCAGAGTATTCAGACTCTGTGATTTTGATCCAGGCTGAGAGCTCTTGAGGAATACAAATTAAAAAACCAGGAAAAAATAACCAACTTCTATAAATGTTCTGCATTTGTAGAGTATTATACATGGTACATTTCTATAAACAAGATTTGTCCCTGATGAACTCCACAGATCTTACCAAAAATTAAAAAAAAAATGTTTTGTACTAGAATATAGCAAATATACACAGGTTTCTGTAAACCGCCTTCTATAGCAAATGTAAAAAAAATAGCTGACAGATAACCACCAAAACCAGAAGATAGCTCTCTGAAAAATGTCCTTTCAATGACATTCACACATGACATGATACATATATATATAGCACTTCAACCTTGTGTTGCTGTAGATGCTGTGTTAGCTTCTCAAGCTTTCAAGTCAGCATTCCTATGTGTGGGAATGTTGGGAGCCTTTGCTCCTCTGCTTCTCTCCATAAGTTCTATGTGACTTTGGTGAAAAACACAGGATTTTCAACACAGAAAATAACAGAGAAGAAGCAGGACTCTGGTTTGGGATAATCAGGACTTCATGGGACACAGGTTGGATTGCTGCTTGCTTTCCATGTTTGAGTAAAAAAGTATGTGAATCATGCCAGATACACATTTAAGCTGGATAAATACAGGGAAGAAAATGTCTAACAGATTATTTTTAAAAAATCTAACTCACATAAATTCCTATTCATCTATCTATAGCTCTGAACGATGGAAGTTATCCATCTTGTATTCTTGTGATTCCTGCAGTATTGGTTACCTCATTTGCATAAAATGAATAGAATAAATTGTTACGAATCCAAAAATATACGGTTGCCAGGATACATCCTGCTCGATGCAGATGAAAATGGGTTGGTGCCGACCAGCTTAAAGTAGTTTGGAACTTAGACATTTTCTTATTAACATTAATACTGATAAATGAAACATTACATATACAGTGAGCTATGGAAATTATTAATATTTGTTTGGCAAAAGGAGTGTCTCTTCAAGCAAATCTGAACTAATGATTGTACAATGTAATTCTACTAAAATACCCTGAGGTTTTATTGTAGAAGCAGCATTCGGAGTGAATATTCCATGCTTGCTTCTTTATAAACTTTTGAATTTAAATGGTTTCTTGTTAATTGTTTTTTATGATTTTCAGTGCTACAGCCTTAACAACAAGCACCTATCAGTGTATAGAAACATTATTATTATGCTTTGTCCATGCATAATACGAGAATAAAGTAGTTATGGTTGGCAACCATATCCAAAAAAGTCCTAGGATCTAACCACATTTCTAAACAATGACAGAAACTCCTATTTAATGTATACTACTCTGACTTGCTAAAAAATGACAAAAATATAATTTGTTTTGATTTTAAGCATTATATTTTATAAACCTCAAATTTTTTAAGCTGTACACATGCATATCAACATTTTTAAAAGCCCGTACCAGAAGTTAAACTATATCACTTTTTTGAGTAAATTTGTTTGCGTTGAATGTCTAATGAAGACAATTCACGCATAAAATAATTACATTTTTATTGTTTTCCATTCAAGTTGTGTACATATCTTTAAAAGGGGATTATATATCCTGTATGTTGCCTTCCAAACAGGTAAATAAACAGAGATCAGATTCCCAGCTGTATTCAGATGAGACTCCAGTGTTTTTGCTCTAATCTGCCATGGCTGGTCCCTTGTCAGCAAAGGGCTGGCTGCCCATGCCTCTGCCAATGTCATGTGCCAGCTGATACAAGAGAGAAACTGGGGGTTACTGCAGTAGAACGTTCAGTGTGCTCTGAGAAAAAAAAAATCATGCTGAAGGTACCTGAGACAATTGAGATGAGGAAGTTTTCTCTACCCCCTTACTAATGGTTTGTTCTTTGATAGAAGAGAAAAATACTGACAAAGCCACAGGAGCACTGTTCCTTCATAGCAAACAATTTCAGACACAATTCAGAGTTGCAAAATTATACATTAACTCCCTCCTCTCCTCTTCTGACTTGTTGTGTCTTGGAAGCTATTGGCTTCACTCCTAATTTTCAGTCACATAACTGAAAAAGAAGATTATGTCCCTAAATTATAAAATAGCACTGAGGTTCCTCTTCACAGGTTGCTATTACAAACAATATCAGTGGTACTGTGAATTATTCAAGTGATGACAGGATTGTACTGAATATTCATATAATTTACTACATAGAATATATAATTATCCTTTTTTTCTGTGTTAACCACCAAAAAAAAAAAAAGGGCTTCCAGACTGAGGAAGTGATTAAGGGGCTGATGGAATGGGCACTGAAATTAAAGACCCCCTCCTCTGAACTTGGCAATTTCTGAACAGAGACACTCAAATCTTTCTTTTCTCTAAACCTTTCTTTTCCTGAAAATGCTCTTTGTACTAACCTGTTTCCTTTCAGTCTGTACAGAGATAAAATGAGCATTCAGGAAGATTTCCTTTTATTCTACAAATAAACTCCCACATGTAATACTGGAGAAAAGTGCTAGATAAATACATTAGTTCTGCTTAGCAAGTTAAACATCAAAAGCTGAAAACTCATGTGCCCATCTGTTCTGAGACTGCTGGTTGTGTCCAGGTGATTTTGAATGCAATTTTGTATAGTCATGAGTTTCAAGACTTGCAAGGCACCATACTCTACAAAAGACTAAACAACACTGTCCCAGGTAGATAAAAAACAAATATTTGCCAGTATTGCAGATGACTCTATGAATGATTCCTGTTTAAAAAAGAATCTATGTCGTCATTCAAATTTCAGCAGATGTTATAAACCTAAAAAAATCCAGAGATTGCTGCTATGCCACTATGTCTCAGTTTAGCCATGGCAACTAGTTGTGTATACATTGTCATAACCATAAAATAAAATGTGTTAAAATCCTCTTAGATTTCAGATTGCAAATCGATTTGGATGGGATTCAGTGTGAGATTCAGACTCCTAAGTTTTAGATGTCTGTCAGCAGGTGTCTTCAGCTACGTGATTTAAATTTCCACTGCAGTGATGACAGATTCACTTAGATAGCAACAGGCATTCTGACCTACATCTGCAGGTCACAGGACCTAGACCTTCCAGATGCTTCTGGAAGACCAGTAGGAAATAAGGCAAGACGCCCAAGGGTACCTTAAAAATCTGTGGATGTTTGTGCTTATCCCACCCATGGATGAGGACTGGGGTAGCTTTAAGCTGTGATAACCAGACTGTTACTGGCTGGCCCATTGCATTGCTCATCAGAGAACTGATTTTAGGTGCCCACCTGCTTCTTGTGATGTGTGAAACAGTTTCATGTGTAGGAAAGCACCCCCACACCCAAGCAGTCGTTTCTGTATAAGGAGTGAGTTTCGGTTTACCCCTAGACATATTAGGAAGTTCAGCTAGAACTTTCCATGCTTTTCTCACGGTAATTGGCTCAGGGCCAGGACAGAAGCACCTATTGGACCTTCTAGCTGTTCCTCAAAACCAGTACCTGCTTCTATTGGCAGCTTGCCAATGGACTGCTCCCCCGTCCTTAGGTAGATAAGAGAGGGAACAAAGGTGCTCAGGGCGTTTTCGAGGTGTTGTTAGCAAGCGTATAGGACTTGTTCCTTACACTGTGTTCAGCTTTGTTATTTTGTTTGTATTGTTTTCTTTTTATTAAACCTTTCTGATTTTAAAGACATTCTCAATCATTACTGATCTCACTGATTATTTTAAGCCATTTTCTGTGAGGTGCTCGGAACCCTCAGAAGGTATTAAACCCTCAGAGAGCTAAAAACATCTGGCTCATTGAGAAATTCAATATTCATGAAAGCACCAGACCTGCACTTTAGTACTGCCTGTAATGGGAGATTAGATACCTAAATAACGTCTAAGAAATGGAGGTGTCTATATACCCAAATTTAGAGGCACAATTCACCTCTGTAAATGCAAGCACATCCTTTCACCTGAGAAAGTTTAGGGTTCTTGAAGGATTGGGATGGGGCTGGTAGCGATGAGACAGAAATTTATGGGTATCCTGCATCTCTTCAAAGAAAAAACTGGGTGATATGTGAGATCACTCATAGAGCCTAAGTGATAAGAAATTACTCTACTGAGGAATCTGATTCCTACCCCATGTGCTGCAAACTGAATTTGTCTCACACAACCACTAAGAAAACAGTTTCACACAGACGGTTATGGCTTGGCTAATATGCCAATAGGCAGTTAAACAATTGTTTCCTGGTCTCTAACGTCATCGTCCAAAGCCGAGAATCTAAAATCTATCACTTGCCTGCCATTTCCCCTACAGGCTGATCAGTCTCATGGTAGTATGTGACGCTACATGTAGATGTTCTACAGTTCATTTCATCAGTATCTATCAGTCCCTTTATTTTGGCAGGATTTAAATTTGGATTTTTCTAACTCCTAAATATTACCTGTATGTAGAATAAAAATATTCTTCTGGCTAAGTCCTTGATGCATTCAGTGCAGACAACTTGAGACCATACATAGCATGCAGTCATAGAGTCAGGATATTTCCAAAAAATGGGTGACAGCTGCCTCATCTTTTGTAAAAGCATCCAGTTCAAGACACGACCATTATAAAGCAATCAGAATGCATGCCCCAGAAAAATAATTAAAAGGGATGTTGCTAGCTGGGAATCTGAGGTTCACTTCTTTCTCCTGGTTCAAGTTTTCCATGTGACTGTTCTTCCCGCTTGAAAGTGGAGCAATGCTATTTACTTCTTTTAAAAGGTACTTTGAGACTTGTGGGTAAAAAATGCAAGCCAGCAGCTCAGCGTTCTACTAAGCTGGGTGCTGTAAGGGTAGCTATATTAAATGTGTTACAGCAATAGACACACAGCCTTTTAATAGACTAAGTATGTCACTTGAATTATTTTCTAACTAGACAATTTGGAATTTTCAGACCAAAAAAAGAACAATTCAAGGACATCTGGATGCAGCCTGGGTAAAGGGAAGAAGTTAAATCATGAAAGTTATGCTGCTCTGGAGTGCTTGCTCGGAGGGAGTGACAGGCCAGAGGGTCAAGGCAGCGGCAGGCCCTACACGCTCACAGCTCCACCAAACCACTGCACTTCGCAGCGCTCCAAAACTTGCCTTATTCATGAGAATGACACCTCTCAGAGCACACAGCTCTCCTCGACACATTTGCCCGAGGCAGGACGCAGCTGTGAACTCTCAGGTTCACCGGCACAGAGCTGTGACGGCTTTGTGGTCAGCATCACAGCCTCTCACATTTAAGGAGCTCAGCAAGCAAAGTCCTTTGAACAAATGAGCAGGTATTTCTGTACTGAACTTCTAATATTGTCACTTGTAGGCTTTTCGTTTTTTCTTTTCTTGCTTTCTCGCTGTAAATGACGCACAGACTGGCTTTTGGGGAAGGGGGAAACCAAGTGCTGCACAGCCATTCTGGCGACTTTAACCTCATTTAACCCTCAGCACAGCAAGAGGAAGTACAAAGTATTTTCACGAGCTGTGAACGGGCTCAGATCTGTTTTTGACGTCTTGAGGAAGCGCTGTCTTCTGCAAAGCCAGAAATACAAAAAAATGTATGTGAAGTCCCGATCACAGGGTTTACACACAGACACCGTCCCGTCCCACTTCCCCCCACACCAAAACAGAGGCCACCGGAGAGAGGGGGATGGGATCCCTGCGAAACGGGGAGCCTTGGGGTCAGCGCCCATGTCGCCGGGCGGGGCGCAGCGCGGGTGACAGTCACACGCACCCTGCTCTGATTCTTGAGCGGACATTCCAGCGCCCCGACCCGCCGGCTGAGGAGCCAGGNCGGGGCGGCTCTGCCAGCGTCGCGCTGGGCCGGGCGGGCTGGGCCGCGCCGCAGCGCCGGCGGCTGATTCGGAGGCACCGGCGGGGGATGGACGAGGGTACCTGCGGCGGTCAGCGGCGACGGGCGGCCCAGGTAAGAGCGGGGAGGCACGGCGGGGCCGGGGGCTGCGCGGGGTGGGCGCTGAGCCGCCTCTGCCGCTCCTTCTCTCGGCGCCCCCGCATCGCGGCGGGGCGGGGACGGCGCGCTGCAGCCCCGGAGTTTTCTCCGCTCCCCCTCGCCCTCTGAGCCTCGGCAGCCGCCTTTGTGCCCGCTCCCCGGCCCCGGGTCGCTGCGGGCGGTGTCGGGGAGGACCCGGAGGGGCACGGCCAACTGTTGCCTGGGAAGCGCCGGCCGCGGAGCGCTGCCAGCGGCCCGGGGCGGTGAGCGCCGGGGGCAGGATTCGCCCCCAGCCCCGCTCGCAGAGGTATCGGGTGCGGTGCGAGCCCGAGCGGAGGCTCCCGATTGGCCTCGCCCAGCCGGGGAGACGCTTCCCCGGCCACTGGCTCTCACAGGTAGGAGTCTCCGGGTTTTCGCTGCCGGCCGGTGGATGCCGGAGCCGCCGCGGCCGCAGGGACGAGCAGCGCCGGTGCGGGAGCCGCCTGTGCCCGCGGCAGGGCCCGGGGGAGCCCGCGGAGCTCCGCGCTGGCCCGGAGTGTCGGTCAGATAGCGCGTCGCTGTGCCTGGCTGGACTGAGTGCGGGGCGGCGGGGGCAGAGGAAGATGAAGCTTCAAACTTTGATTATACCGAAAACTTTCTATTCCAGCCGCTGGGGATTGCTGGGTGCGGGGTGCCATAAGCGTGGTGTTTCCAGAGGGGTGTACCTAGACAGGAGATGAAAGACAGGCTCTGTAATGCTGCATTCATCTCGTTTAAATCGCTGTCCATGTTGGGAGGTGTTACAGCGAACAGAAAGCACGCTTGCATCTATTCTTCTTATTATTATTTTTCTCCTAATTTGATTCCAAGACCTTTTAGTTTTATTTATTTTTATCAGGGGTTTGTTTTGCTGCTGTCTCAGTAATACATTGTGCCACTGTGTAAAATCGAATGCTCCGTAATTCACTGGCGAGGCACGTAACTGCACAGGCTTTCAGTGGTGCTGCTAATAACTTGCCGAGGGTGGTGATGTGAGTTGGTTTTCAGCCTGTTCCTGGTCTCGAATTGCCATACAGAACATCTTTATGCTCTCTGTTTTTGTTACCAGTTCTAAAGCCACTTTATATGTGTTTGGGGAAAGGGTAGGTTAAAGGGGACAGAGATGTCTTTGCTTTGCTTCGCTTCTTCTGTTTTGACCGTCTGCAAGGCCATAAAAAAAATTAAAATTATTTTGGCAGTGAACTCTTAGTGGGGGAGATTTGGAATGAAATGCTGTCATGACGTGAGGTTGCCTTGTGGACAAAGATTTTCACATGCTCAGCACTGCTCTACAAAAATACCCCAACTCTCATTACTCAGGGAAGAACTGAGCTGATACTTCCTTTTTCTCTATTATGGTAACTTTCATATTTCTATAACGTGTAAGGAAGACTGTTCCATCAGCAATGTACTTTTTTAAGTAATTAAAAAAATAAACCTTGTAATTTCTCTCATTTAAATCTCCTTTCTACTCTTGTGTAATACCGCCACTCCCTCTTCTCACCAGACCCAAATTAAAAACTAATGATAAAGTCCGGCTATTTCCTGTGGTAGACTTAAAAAAAATGTTTTAATGAAACTAAATTACAGATTATGGGAACATCATCATAGGTTTACTTCAGTTTATAAAAAGGATAAAGTAGCAACTAAGAATAAAATTCTAAGAATTTTATTCTTCAGCTCCTGTAGTATAGTTTAATTGCTAGGCTTTAAAGTTTCACTTGGTGTAAACTATGGTAAGTATAAGCAAGGCTTTCTGAGTTACTTATATGGTTTCTCAAAGGCTGTGCAATATTTTACTGTATTCTGCTCTGTACTTTTTCGGTGCCCTTCTGTGCTACTTTTGCAGAGATGCTTTGTTTTTTCCCCCATAAACTTCTGCTATTTATTAAAAGCTGAAAATAAACAAACCACGAGTGATTGAAAAGACAGTGTATACCACTGGAAAAATGGTGATCATCTTGGATACTATTGCATATTTACTGTTGTCAGATGTAGTTTTGCCATGACAGTGAGTCTGCTAGTGAATTTTACAGTGCTGAGAAGATAATTCATTGTTAGTGTGCTTAGCTTGTCCTCATGACATCATTTTTGACGCCGTTTTGTCAGGCTGAAATATCTTGTCCTCAGCACTATGGCAGCCTTACAAAGACATTGGGGATTTGCATGTGCAGTATGTTGCAGATTTCCGCATTGTGTGATACACAAAATGAGCTTAAATACTAGATGTTATTTAGATTAATAATAATTCCTGTACTTTGACAGAAATAATACTTTCTAGGTATACAGAAGACCTCTTTATCATATTTTTATCTACTTCCAAATGCCATTCTAATTAGAGTTTTTGGAGAAACTGTAAAATATTTTTTGTGGAATTACTGGCATTCTTTAGCACTTTATGTATATTACATGCAGTAGGACATGAACTTAATAATTCAGTTCACATTTAGACAAACCAGAAAAATGCTGTTCTATATCCAAACCCTATATATGATCCAGACATCATTAAGTCTCCTGTTAAATCCCTAGAGACAAACAGGTTATTTTACTGGGACCTATAACATCAGTGGATAAGGGTGTATGGATCCTAACAATATATGTTAATTTGAAGCAGCCAAACCTATTACTGTTTCCTCTGTACTGAATTCAGTATATGTTTGGATCCATTTCAATATTATCAATCATTCTTTTAGCAGTGCTTTCTACTTATGTTATCTAGGAATGCAAAACAGTAACACTAAATCAGAGAAAACAGTTTGAGAGGCATGAATTAAAATGTTTAATATATGGGGCAGTTTGAGAGCTGCAAAAATGCAGTCATAAATTTGAATTTTCTTGTTTAAATTAAAATGGTAATAGAAGTTGCTCTGCACTCCTGTGAGTGATGATGAGAGCAACCTGAATGATTTGAGCTGTACAAGTCCTAATTGTTATGAAGTACTAGGAATTTACCATTCTTCTACTTAGACAAAATTCCAATTCCTGCTTCCTGTTAAAATGAAAAACGTGTCTTATTATTGGTCTTTACATACTGCTCAATACAAGTTCTTGATTTAAACTGGTAGCAGTAGTTGATTCTACAGAATAGATAACAGTANTTTTCTCTATTATGGTAACTTTCATATTTCTATAACGTGTAAGGAAGACTGTTCCATCAGCAATGTACTTTTTTAAGTAATTAAAAAAATAAACCTTGTAATTTCTCTCATTTAAATCTCCTTTCTACTCTTGTGTAATACCGCCACTCCCTCTTCTCACCAGACCCAAATTAAAAACTAATGATAAAGTCCGGCTATTTCCTGTGGTAGACTTAAAAAAAATGTTTTAATGAAACTAAATTACAGATTATGGGAACATCATCATAGGTTTACTTCAGTTTATAAAAAGGATAAAGTAGCAACTAAGAATAAAATTCTAAGAATTTTATTCTTCAGCTCCTGTAGTATAGTTTAATTGCTAGGCTTTAAAGTTTCACTTGGTGTAAACTATGGCAAGTATAAGCAAGGCTTTCTGAGTTAGTTATATGGTTTCTCAAAGGCTGTGCAATATTTTACTGTATTCTGCTCTGTACTTTTTCGGTGCCCTTCTGTGCTGCTTTTGCAGAGATGCTTTGTTTTTTCCCCCATAAACTTCTGCTATTTATTAAAAGCTGAAGATAAACAAACCACGAGTGATTGAAAAGACAGTGTATACCACTGGAAAAATGGTGATCATCTTGGATACTATTGCATATTTACTGTTGTCAGATGTAGTTTTGCCATGACAGTGAGTCTGCTAGTGAATTTTACAGTGCTGAGAAGATAATTCATTGTTAGTGTGCTTAGCTTGTCCTCATGACATCATTTTTGACGCCGTTTTGTCAGGCTGAAATATCTTGTCCTCAGCACTATGGCAGCCTTACAAAGACATTGGGGATTTGCATGTGCAGTATGTTGCAGATTTCCGCATTGTGTGATACACAAAATGAGCTTAAATACTAGATGTTATTTAGATTAATAATAATTCCTGTACTTTGACAGAAATAATACTTTCTAGGTATACAGAAGACTTCTTTATCATATTTTTATCTACTTCCAAATGCCATTCTGATTAGAGTTTTTGGAGAAACTGTAAAATATTTTTTGTGGAATTACTGGCATTCTTTAGCACTTTATGTATATTACATGCAGTAGGACATGAACTTAATAATTCAGTTCACATTTAGACAAACCAGAAAAATGCTGTTCTATATCCAAACCCTATATATGATCCAGACATCATTAAGTCTCCTGTTAAATCCCTAGAGACAAACAGGTTATTTTACTGGGACCTATAACATCAGTGGATAAGGGTGTATGGATCCTAACAATATATGTTAATTTGAAGCAGCCAAACCTATTACTGTTTCCTCTGTACTGAATTCAGTATATGTTTGGATCCATTTCAATATTATCAATCATTCTTTTAGCAGTGCTTTCTACTTATGTTATCTAGGAATGCAAAACAGTAACACTAAATCAGAGAAAACAGTTTGAGAGGCATGAATTAAAATGTTTAATATATGGGGCAGTTTGAGAGCTGCAAAAATGCAGTCATAAATTTGAATTTTCTTGTTTAAATTAAAATGGTAATAGAAGTTGCTCTGCACTCCTGTGAGTGATGATGAGAGCAACCTGAATGATTTGAGCTGTACAAGTCCTAATTGTTATGAAGTACTAGGAATTTACCATTCTTCTACTTAGACAAAATTCCAATTCCTGCTTCCTGTTAAAATGAAAAACGTGTCTTATTATTGGTCTTTACATACTGCTCAATACAAGTTCTTGATTTAAACTGGTAGCAGTAGTTGATTCTACAGAATAGATAACAGTAATAGATACAGGACAAGAACCTTTCAGGACTGGTGTGACCCAGTGCAGCACTGACACACAAGTGCTTGAAAGATTTTTATTTAGTATTGTGGGTTTAAAATGTTTAGAAATGATGACAGCATGAAGATACCAACCATGAGATTTAGATTAAACATCACTCAGCCTTACCTTAACTCAGGAATCGTTACTTTGGCATGCTAAAACTGAAAAACTCTTGTCTAATTTATGAACTTGTCAATAGACTAGAAAACCAATGCTCTGAGGGACTTCTTTGTGCATATTAGCGGTGTTTTTTGTTTGTTTTTTTTTTTTCCATCTGTCCATGACAGTACTTCTGTAGTGCTTTTCATCGTGGACGGGTTGACAAATTTTAACAATGTGGTTTGGATGACCAGGAGTGCAAAAGGTGAAGCTAATGCATAAATCCTAGTCTTACTTTGAGTAAATCTGTGTAAGGGATTTATGATGTTTATAATGTGTGAAATGTTACTTTTGAAGGTTCCAGTAGCAGTACAGGTTGTGTAAGTGTGCCTATCGTAAGTGCTAGTCTGTTTTGGTTCAAGTCTTGGATTAATCAATGTAATTCAGGAACATGAGTTCCTCAGGCCTGGTGAAGAGCATCCATAACATCTATTTAGCATGGGAGTTGTCGTGTCTAGAATATGGGACGGAGTGTACTGAAATCTTGGGTTTGATCCCATTTGTCTGTGATGAGCTCGGGATGACAGAAAGCAAGTTTTCACAATATAGAAACACTGTGGATGTGCTTTGGTGTTTTTAAGGGAATGTGTAGACTTAAACTGACATTTTGGATAAAAGTCATTCTCTACTGTCCTGCATCTCTCTGATAAACACAGGTTTAACTTAAAATTTAAATAGTTGTTAGAAGCTTTCTTATACATAATTTATGGGATTTGGGCGGGGGAGGGAATTCTTCTCTCTGCTGTATTACTGCCTGAATTCATAAATTATTTGAGTGGCCTATTTTACCATTAGATGCCTCAAATCTGAGGTTGATGGTCGTAAAACCCACGTCTGAAAGCACACTTTTCTACTTTTTTTGCTGTGAAGAAAATGAGATGCACAAAGCTTCTATTCTGCATCCATCCGTAGATGTTACCACTGAGACTCTTCTGGAGAGTGGAATTTCTCTCCTGCCTCACTGCCTTTGGCATCCAGAGATGGAAATGTTCCCTCAGGATTAGAAAAGCTTGTTTTGCTAAGAAATAAGTGTAAGCTATTTACTCAAACTTGAGTAGAAGCATTTGCAATGATGTTAATCTCTCGTCTCTTCATGTTTTATGGTGCATTAGTTGCATCCCATATTCATTAAGTGTGACACTTTATTCTCTGTCCTTTTTAGCTTTAAGTACCTTGAGCTCACATCACCCTCTTTTCAAGAGAGTGAAACAAGCAGAGTGTCATAAGCTGTCCTTTATTTCAACTGCAACCTTTGGAAAAAAGAAACAAAACAACAAAACAGTAATTAGGCCAGAGGCCTAGACTCCTGTCCTGTGATTAAGGCATTGAGGTGAGGGAAATCAGGTTTCTATTGGTGTTTCATTCTTTCATCCAGTAAATATTTTTCCATTTCATAACTTCTGCAGGAATAGTCTTGGGACAGACAATAGCCTGTGGTTTAGGGCACTACCCTGGTGTGCAGAGATATGGTTGGGAGGCAGTCTCTCAACCTGAAAAGAGCCTACCACCCACTTCTACTTCCTCTATGGTTTTTTTCCTGATGCTTTTAAATAGCTCAGTGGTGCTTGAGGGCATGCTCTTGCCCTCTCATCTGAAACTTCAAAATTGCATGACGCCTTTCCTCGGGAGCTTGTGAAAGGAATGACTTTGTATGTTGCTTCTAGAGAGGCCTGAGGGTTTTACAACCCTTTTTAATAACATAGGTACCTCTTGAGCTTTCAGGAATAGGTGACATCAGTTTAAGGTACAGCCTTCACAACTTTCTTACCTATTAGGTTAGGTGGCTTCCTGCTTGCTATCCCAGTTATTTTACTTTCCCTTATGTACCCAAATTTGTTGCAGCTGTGCTCAAAATTCTCCTGTGAGTCCAGTTTGGGTTTCTAGACTTACATGGATTATTAAATCTAAGAAGAGCATAGATTTTGAAGGGATGAGGCAAAACTGAGGACTTCTGCAGAAAGTCTTTCTTTTGGGTTTAGGACGCAGTTCGCGTCTGGTTTGATTCAGTTGTCCACTGTAAATGTTTTGTCTTGGATGAGATACTTTGCAACAACTGTTGCATCTAGACTTGGTTAGCAGGTGCAAGGAGGCCAGGAGACCCATGTCCTGCATAGACCTATGTCCTGGAGCACCTACTGGGATATTTCAAAACAGCCCAGTATTATTTGCCTCTGCAACTGCACTGAGCCTGGTTGTGTCCTAAGACTATTGTTGCCTAAGCTATGTGGAGTTGTTCTGAGAAGTAGGAGGAAAGGGTTGTTTTCATGTTTTTCAAAGGTATTTCAAAGCAAACCTGCTTTCTGTTTTATTTTCTTTATTGTGAGTGTATTTAATACCTAACTTGATCATTATAATTTTCATTTTGCAGCTGCCCCAGATAAAATCTGGAAGGTTAGCTTGAGTTAATGGCTTTCTGGGAAGAGGGGAGAAAGCTCATCTTCTTCTTTCTCTCGTGCATGTTGATAATGATGTGGAGCTGTGGGGCAAAAATTCATTACTGTTTTTAGCTGGTATCAAAATGCTGAGTGATGGTGCCACTTACATAGCAGAATTGGTTTTGGAGAAGAAGGAAAATTCTCGCTGATAACTGATCTTTATGATTATATCTCCAGTAAATTGATTCCAGAATTGTGTTTAAATAGCCTCCATGGGAGACATACAGTAATATGTGTTTTGTATGGGTGATCTGTTGGTCTTTATTTTTCAGAGGAGATTGCTATAATGCTGTGGAATCTGGAGAGGGAAGCAATGGCAAGGGGAAAATTCTGTAACATTTCTCAGAGTTGTTGAGATCTATTTAGATTTGAGAAGGCTAGATTGTTAAATTTGTTATGTTTTATTTCCAGGAACAGTCTAATTTTGTCTCAGCTGTTCTTTGTCCCACCCACATACACACGGCCTGACTCCCTGTACTGTATTGCTCTGTAATTGCAGTATTTTGCTTCAAGGATCATCTGTAGGCAGTTGGCAACTTCTTCAAATACAGATTTCACGATGGATGTTGGCATCTTTAGAATCTTCTGCAAATAAGTCTGTAATCCTCTCGCTAATAATTGTTGGTGGCACAGGAAATGGGTTCTGATATTTTGTGACCATTTTCCCTATTTTTTAATAATGAAAGTCTAAAAGCCCTGTAGGACTGACTGGAGCGCTTCCCTCACACTCTCACAAGGCTGTGCTACAGCAGGGCTCTGTGATACCAATTACTGTGGGGATGGTTTTGGTGTTCCAGATGAGATGATGGTGGAGGTGCTGGAAAATGAGTCTCCCTCAAAATGTGTTTTAAGCTCTGAATACATTAGAAATTGTGTTATTATAGTGCAATACTTAAGTCTTGGGGTTTATGTTTTTAGTTAGTGAAGGTGTTACAAAATCCACTTAGAATTTTTTATCAACATCTCTTGTATTCAACAGGAAAACAAAATATTTCCTGATCTTGAAGTATTTTAGTACTGTGTTGCCTGTAGAATTGATTTGTATTTCTATAACTAGATAATCTTACTGCTTTTATTTATTTTATTTTTGCCCAAAGGACAAGGACAGAGCACACATATTAGAGGTCCTAGATGTATAGGTAATATGTTTGTCCAGTTTTATACTGTGAGACAGAAAATGATTTGGGTCTGGCTATTTATGCGTTTGTTTTCCAGAGGTTTTGATTCATTAAGGCACAGACAATATCATGTTGTCCTTTACTGAACTAAAAGTAAAACTGCCAAAAAAAATCCCCTTTTGTTCTGCTGCTGAGGAACACTGTGGGCTGCCAAATCCTGGCAGTCTGAGTCACCACAATTGTAATATAGTGTTTGTACTTTGGCGGTTGCTGTTATTCAGTGTCTTCTAATTTATTCATAAGGCAAAGGGACACCTACAGATTTAAAATACTGCTTTTTAAAGAAATAGTCCATGTTTATAAAGAAATAAGATTTGTCAATAGAGAATTAAATACACTGTAGTAACATTTCAAAGCTTCTAAGGAGTAAATAGTTAATCTTTAACAATAAGAAATACACTTATATACATATACTTAACAAATTCCATATTTTTTGCAAGAGCAATGCTAGACTCCAAAAAATGATGGGATTATTTTAAACTGCTTACTGAACTGCGGTGTTTTGGCCATCTGATCTGACCTGATAATGATCTGATAGCCAGGGAGACTGCTTCCTTCCTTAAAAATAACCCCCCCCCCCAAAAAAAACGAAATAAAAAAGTTTTAAGGACAGGGCTTCTGACCCTGGAAATGCTTATCTACATTTTAGCTTTGAAGTGGACTGTGACCCAGCAAGCATAGCTCATGTAATTGAATTCAGTTGTTTTCAGCATCACTTCCAAACAAAGTAGTCAAGTTCTGGTAGTCAAATTAATTTGTAATAGTCAAATAAAACTCAGAATGAATGCACGTAAAGAGGTGGCGGAAAGCAGGGTGGCTCTGACTCAGTGGTGGTACCTGTAAGGCTGACAGGTGTGTTCCCAGACTCCCAGCAGGTGTTCTGCCCCTAGCCATGTGTACACTGTTGTTCTCTGGCTGATGGATCCTGCTACCTGTGCTTGGGTGGGAGATGGGAGTACTCACAAGTTCTTGATCCCATCACCTGTGCATGGAGATGAGGTGGGTTTCTTTATAATTTTTCAATACTGCAGCTGTTTATGGACGTGAGTCCTCATATTGTCTAGTTTCAGTTTTTGAGGCAGAAACAATGATTCCTTTCTTTCCATTGATAACAAAAAGGCTTTTATTCTTGATACATAGGAAATTTTGTATGCCATTTACCTTTCCCTAACATTGAGCTAATGAAATTTACACAGTTCTCTCTCTCAAAAAAAGCAGCAAATTTGCTAAACTGGATTATTAATAACTTTCCCCGATTCCGTCTTGTAGAGCTGCTGATGAAAAGAACTGAGGTGGGTGTGGGTGGTAGGCACTGGAGCAGTGTGGAACACATGGAAATTCTTGCAGCAGAAAGAGCTATAATTTTAATTGCTGCTCAGTGTCATACTATCACTACAGCTGCTTTCCAAAGAAGAGGTTTGCCTGCTATTGACGGGACATTCACCCAAAGGAAGGGGGTGGTAGATAAGCAAATGCAAATATATTACATGTCTTCTATCCTTTGGTTTTTAATACATGCTGTGGTGATGAGTTCAGCGTGAAACACTCAGTGACATGTAATTATATATGCATTAAATGGAAGTTGATTCATAGTGTCCCTCTCTGAGAGTACCTATCCATAATGCACTGAGGTAGGGATGTGAGAGGAGCAGAACAGCTCTGAGCTGCTTAATTCATGTGGCACTGCAGTCCTGCTCGCTGCTGACTTCCTTTCTCCTTTTTTCTTTTGCCCATAAAAGGAGAAAAGTGCTGCCATATGACTCGCTTTAGAGAGAATCACAAGATGAGGTTGGGGCCGGAGGGAGGGGGCCAGAGGGGGGAAGTTATTCAGGTAGCTTTGTTTTTTGTGCATGATACAAAAGATTCTGCTTTCTGTGTTTAATGTGGTATTACTAGCAAAGTATGTGGTAGTATTTCCTTCAACTGACATAGCAATCAAACATTTCATTCTTGTAATAACGTCTTGTTTTGTTTTGTTTTTGTTGTTGTTTTGGGTTTTTTTTGTTTTTTTTTTTTTTTTTGCTTTTTGCATGGATGAGAGATTCTGAAGGGAAGGGATGTAAATGAGTTTGGAAAGAGATAACTTCAGTTCTTAGGGATTAGGCTGTCCTCCAAACCTGCAGACGCTTTCCTGCTGGTTGTTAAGGAATTACTGTATGTGGTATTCTCCCATCTTGTGCCAGTAACTGCAGGTAGGCATGTCTAATTTTGCACTGTTAAAAAGCTTCATCCCCAGGTTTTCCAGAAAGCAGACTGATTGGGTGATTCTCTGAAGATTTGCTCAGAGATCAACTCTGGACAGCTCTGTGCCTTTTCACAAAGTCCTTGAGCTCTCTTACTCTGCAGTCTCACAGTGACTCTCTTTTACCATAAAGCAAGAGTTGCCTGACTTCCTCTGACATATTCTGACAAAAAGCACAACCGTCCCACTGGTGAGGGTCACAGTTTCTCCACAGAGCAAAGGCAATTAGCAGCTCTAAATGAGTTCCACCCAGTTTCTGGCATGGGTTACTAGGTGGTGTTTGATGGGCTCTTGATTCTACATCAGAGTGCACAGCAAGCACCAGGATGGTCAACTCCCACCATGCTGCCAGCTAAAGTCCTCTGTGTGTGTTCAAAGCCATCTCTGAGTTGATGATTCACAGTATTGATCAGCTTGGGTTTAGGCAGCCTTGCGTGTTCCCTTTATTTACTGATGCTGTGAAGTGACTTGACATGGGGACATACAAATCAGCTGTCTCTCTTCTTGCTCAGTCCAACACAAGATGTGTTAGAAATCACAGCAAAATGGATGTCTGTGCAAACCAGACTTTTAAAAACTATCAAAAATTGAGATCTTTGACCCGAACATTTATTTTCCTATGAAATGAAGCATTTTGTCAAGGAGTCCAAAGGGAGCTGGGGAAAATTAAGATCTTAGTAATGAACAGTCATTTCCTACATTTCCTGGCATCACCTTTTTCTAGTGTCACTGCAGGTATCCTGGGAACAGAGCAAAATGACCATATTAATTATGAATCTAAAGTAATTTTTTCTTTTTCTTTTTTTCCCTCTAATTGTTGGTTTTTGGTTTTCTTTCCACAGAACTAGGATGTAGGCCAAGATCTGTGAAAAACAGATGTCTGTGTCATGTCTGCAGTGTTGTCATCACTGGGATTTAATAAATTTGTTACTTCATGTATGTGGGTGGGTTTTTATTGTGTTGTAGACTTTTGGTTGTTTTTCTTGAAAGATCTGACAGTTTTATGGTTTATTGGATGGTCTTTAGTTCAGTGTTGATGTCATTGTTGAGATATATTTGTCATCTTTTCATCTCTTTGGAAAACTAAAATTGTACCTGTAGTTCAAAGCACTACAATTAAAGTATTCATGGGTAAATCAGAGTGTGGGAGTTCATCTGGGACTACTAGGTTGGAGCAGATGGTTATTAGGTAGATTATTAGGTGGACTGACTGGACCAGATTGGCAGCTGGTATTGCAAGAGTTATAAATGGATGCTCAAGGTTTTACAGAGTAATAAGCAGTTTTGTCAATACTGAGGTGGGTTGACCCTGGTTGGATGGCTAGTGCCCACCAAAGCTGCTCTGTCACTGCCCTCCTCAGCTGGCAGGGAACAGAAAACAATGAAAAGCTTGTGGGTTGAGATAAGGGCAGAGAGAGATCCCTCACCAGTGACTGTCATGGGCAAAACAGACTCCACTTGGGGAAATTACTTTAACTTATTACCAATCATATCAGAATAGGATAATGAGAAATAAACCCAAATCTTAAACCACCTTCTCCCCACCCCACTCATCTTCCTGTTCTCGACGTCACTGTCAAATTTTCTACTTCTTTCCCTTGAACAACACAGGGGGACAGAGAATGAAGGTTGCAGTCAGTTCAGCCCACCTCTGCCACTCCCTCCTTACATTCTTCTTCTTCTCCAGCATGGGGTCCCTCCCAGAGGAGACAGTTCTTCATAAACTTTTCTAATGTGAGTTCTTCCCATGGCCTGCAGTTTTTCATGAAGTTCTCCAATGTGATCCCTCCCATGGGATGCAGTCCCTCAGGAACAGCCTGCTCCAGCGTGGGACCCCCACGGGGTCACAAGTGCTGCCTGCAAACCTGCTCCAGTCTGGGCTCCTCTCTCCATAGGCCAAGATCCTGCCAGGAGCCTGTTCCAGGGTAGGCTTCCCACAGGGTCACAGCCCCCTTCAGGCACTCACCAGCTCCACTGTGGGGCCCTCCCTGGGCTGCAGGTGGATCTCTGCTCCCCCGTGGACCTCCCTGGGCTGCAGGGGGATCTCTGCTCCCCGTGGACCTCCCTGGGCTGCAGGTGGATCTCTGCTCCCCATGGACCTCCCTGGGCTGCAGGTGGATCTCTGCTCCCCGTGGACCTCCCTGGGCTGCAGGGGCACGGCTGCCTCACCATGGGCTGCACCAGGGCTGCAGGGGAATCTCTGCTCCAGCACCTGGAGCACCTCCTGCCCCTCCTGCACTGATGCTGGGTCTGCAGGGCTGTTGTGCTCATGCGCTCACTTCCTTTTCTGCAGCAATTTTTTTCCCCATTCTTAACTCAGTTATCCCAGAGTGCTGCCGCCGTCACTGATGGAGTCAGCCTTGGCCAGTGGCAAGTTCTATCACCCCATCCTGTTCTCCTTCACTGCCCTCCCCACTACCAACACCTTGCCACAGAAACCCAGTACACAGTACCATTGCTGTTAAGATTCTAAGGTAGGATGATGATCTGTCGGTCAGAAGTTGTGAAAGGGTTGTATGTTTTTTGATGATTTTTCAGTTCCCTATGATGCTGCATAATCACATTTATACAAAGTTTTACACACAGTAATTCTTGCCAAGTACATTTACATCTATTTTTGCACCACAGTAGTTGTGTTTTCTTTTGGACAGTTTTATGTGCCCCTCTTGTCTTTACAAGAACTTCTTGCTTGTGTTCCTTTTTGTGCAAAATAAGGGTAAATGTTTTTAATTCAGATTTGCATGAATTTTTAAAAAGTAATTAATTTGGGATTTCTTAGACAAAAGAAACAAATTTTTGAAGGCATATATAACATTGTGAATTATTGAAAAATCCCCACAGATTTGTTACTAAAATGCTGATCTTGTAAGATGAATTTCTTCCTTGCCTATCACTCCGATGTGGGTGAAGTTTGGAGAAGCAGAATCTCAGCTGTGCATTGCAATGCAGTGGATAGAGCTATGGCACTTTTATACCAGCTGACAATCAGGGTTAATGTTCTACTGGCAGCAGGCCAGACTTGCCAAAATTAAGAAATCAGATGCTCATGTTCAGTCCATCTGAACACATCAAAAAGCTCCAAAACCTAGAGAGTGCAAATTTTCACATGTGCTGCATATGATACTCGTGAAAACACAAATGCTCAGATGTTACATGATCATGTGATTCCGTTCCCCTGATTTGAAAGCAACAACCACCTAGGCAAGGGTGACCTGCTAATTCTGAAATGGATTTGGCTGGTTATGGAATGAACTTCTAAAAATTATGTTCTCAAGAAGTGACTGGGATTTTTGATGCATGTTCATAGTAGGAACTAAATAAGGAGTGGGTATGGCATGCGACTTCACTGTTACATTTTTAGTCCTGCTCATGACACAGTTTTGTTCTATGCCAACTAACACTCTCCCAGATAATGCCAAAGCATAGTTCTGGGGTTAGGAGAGACAATGGACTGTTTCCAAAAGGCTGTTCAGATCTGGCTGGACTGTATGGAGGAATAGAATTTTAGTTGTCCAGCTACAAGCTGTAGCATGTTTGCTGGTTCCAAGCCCAGAACGTGGCTGTGTGCCCTGGTCTGTTTTATTTTCTGACATACATGTGGCCACAGATCCTGCTTTCCAGGAAGCTGGGATTCAGCAGCTTCTTTGGGAAGGCAGTGTGGCAGCATTGTCATTGTGTGCTTAGGAAGGTAGAAGAAAAATTCTTTCAAGCCTGGAGGTGAGAAGCTGTCTGTAAAGCAGGAAAAATGAGCCAGAGCAACTTAAAATCATGGAATAATTGAGTTTCGTATTTCTTTTATAAGACAAGCCCCAAAGAATACACAAGTATAATCAGCCATTTTGAAAGCACTTATTTAAAAAAAAAATAAAAAAATTTGAAGAATTATGACCTGGAATTTTAAATCAAAATGAATAAACTGAGTGTTAAGCAGGTGGCGTGTACAATATCCTCAATCGGAGGATGTATATCCTGGCAATAGAGTAAAATTTATCCCTGACCTAAGCTTTGCTTTCTGTTAGCTAAAGGAGCAGTGCTAGTGCAAACCTGAGTTGGCACGATCCTTAGCTTTGCCCTGGGGAATCCTTGTCTTAAGCAGATGTCTCAGCCCTCTTCTAATTGTCTGTTTGCCTCCTGTCTAGGAGGTGCAAGTCTAACCTTATATTTAGCAAAAACTGTAGGGTGTGAAGTTTTGTGTGTGGGTGTTTTTTTTTTTCTTTAAGCAGTGTTAAAGCTATTAGCATCCTAATGACTTAACAGTGTCTGGTTCAACAGACAACATGGGTTGACTCTACTCTGTGGAGCATAGCCATCTGTCTCACCACCTAGCTTCTACAGGACATGAGGAAGAGCTGCTGGGATGGCTTAGGCTTCTTGGTAACCTTGTCATGTGTTCCTCCACCTGGAAGTGGTCCAGCGATCAGAAACTGAGCTCCCAGTCCCCCCACGGACAGTGCCGTTCCCGGGCTGGGAATTCCTGGTGCAGGTTGTGCTTTGACGGTTGCATAGGGAGAGAATCAAAGCTCAGGTCAGGGTGCTCCAAGGATGAACTGCCCTGAATTACCTGTATTGCCATTGACATCTCCCACATTTTTCTGCGTAAGATTTAAATAGTACCAGCTTGGTAGGAGAGGTTTTAATGAGTCTGTGCTTTTTCAGTTGATAAGTGTGTTGATAAGTGATAAGTGTGTTCAGCTGCTGCTCCTTTTTTGTTTTCGTATTTTAAATCAGAATAAAATT
Source organism: Nicator chloris (assembly GCA_013400495.1). Taxonomy (NCBI): domain Eukaryota; kingdom Metazoa; phylum Chordata; class Aves; order Passeriformes; family Pycnonotidae; genus Nicator; species Nicator chloris. The sequence continues at coordinate 98,230 of WAAE01010291.1, forward strand.
CATTGCTTCATTTTGGAACTTGTACTTTCTACTTCTTGAGTAAAGGACTTCTAAAACATGAAATAATGTTGTGGTTGCATAGTTAGGGTTGAGAGTTTGGCCTCTGACGCAGACTTCATCTCATTTAACTCTTCTCTTTTGCCTTTGAACATTATGTAGTCCATTCTGTAATGCAGCTTCACTTAACTCCTCATTTCCAAATAGAATTAATTTGCCATCTCTGCTATTTATGCTTTGTTGAATACTGATTGTATAGCCTTAATTATTTCTTACACAGCATGAAGCTTTCAAAATAGCAGCTGTGTTTTTCCTTAAGTCAAATTGGTTGTGAACTACGACTGCTCAAATCCCTGGGTGGATAATAAGCTTTACTCCCAGCAGCTCCCCCAGACTACTACACTAAGGGAACCGAACTGGCTCCCGTGTTTCATTGTGTAACTGCATTTTAACTAGAAATAAATTGACATGCTGGAGCTTCCCAAAATAGTAAAAGAGAATTTTCTCTTCTGCATTAATATGTGATGGTTTGCCTCGTTGTTAATATCCTTCCCTTAGAGCAGCATTCAAGTTTTTACTAAAGTTTCCAGAGTGCCTTATTTATTTCAGTCCATTTTTATCAGGCTGGTGTTTATGATCACTTTCCTTTATTTCTGACTTGCAAATTCTCCCAAGAACAAGAGCGGTTGCTCATGAATAGGTTTCTTCACCCGGTGGTTAAGTCACAGTGTTGTAAGAAGTATCTTGATACTTAGTTAGGGTTGTTAATTTCCCTCAGCTTTCCCATGGAAAACTCTGATACCAATCTTGGGATTCCTCCACTTTTACAGGAATATTTTGAAGATACCAAACTGGAAACTCTAAACTTTTCAGAGTAGTTTATCCTCCTTCCTGCCCATGGCATTGACTTTCCCACTTGATGGCATCTCAATCCAAATGTGATACCTCAGTGAACTTGCCTTGCAGCCCATTCCATGCTCACAGACAATAAATGCTTTCTGGCATCTGTTTGTAGTCTTTTTTTAATGCCCATTTCATACCTGCTAATCGCATTGACCCCGCAAATTACACTGACATTGCTTTTACATCCCATTTGATTTTGGGTTTCATTTTGTTTTATACTGAACAAAATTTAGGTATCTGAGATAATTTTTTAAAAAGATTAGAAAGCAGATTTCCAGAACGTTGTGTGTATTTGATTAAAAATCTAATTCATTCGTAGTTACTACTTAAGTTGAGCTGAGGGATAGCTATTTTATGGAAGTTGCAAAGGTTTTATAATTTTGTAATTCAGATGAACAGGAGGTTCTCCTTGACGTTGCTGAGGTTTTTCTTTCCAAAATGTAGCTTTTCTATGTAAATACAATTAGTGCTGGAATTACAGAGTCTTTCAGACCTGTGATTTTTGTTGTTCTTGGGTCGAGAGGGAAGGGGACATGTTTTCTTACATCTCCAAGCAGCAAATGCTGTATTAAGCAATGGCATTTCAAGCTGGTTTTTGCAGCCCTGTAGCCTGGAGGGTCAGGAGTTGTGTCTTACGCCATCCCTGCTCTGTGGAAAGGGTGGATGTCTGAGTTCTGTGAGGTGCTGCCAGTCCCTTCCCTGTCCTGAGGTGCTCCTGCAACAGTCATTCACTACCCTGGTGTGTGCTAGTATGAGATTAATTGACCTTTGGCTCTGGGAGTAATGCACAGTGGAAGACACCTTGCAGAGTAGTCTTTGTTTTTGAAAAAAGGGAAGTTATTCTCTAATGAAGGCATTTAAGTAACTTTTCTAATTTTTACTTGTTAATTAAAACAGTTTCATTAATTTTAATCTTTTAAAATAAATTTTAAAATCCACAGATTGCAGCTTCTGCCTAAGTATTGAGAAGGTTCTGGATCATCTTCAACAAGGTAAGAGTCAACTCTGGTACTTTCAGACTTGCACAGAACAGCTGTGGAGCAGATTTGAACATCATCAATGATAAATGAACACTCAGCCCCCATTGAATACCATTCTTTATGCAGCTTTACTGTTGCACCTGACGCTTTCAGAATGCTATCTGGGCATAATAAACTTGCCTTGAGGTTTTTATTTGTTTGCTTTTCTTATTATAGAGCAACAATTGAGAATTCTTCTTCCCATGTACTTTATTCATTTACTCCACTGTTTGTTTTGAGTCGTTTCACTGTTATTGTTCTGGTCTGTCTAAACCCTTGGGACAGAATTGGCTTAGGCAGAGAGCAGGATTTGTTCACATCCCTTTTGAAGTCCTAATTCTGTGATTTTTATGGGTCTTCTACTGCCATTTTTTTTTCCAAATCTTGACTGAGTTCCAGTCAAACTGTCTGAAATATAAGTTGTAAATACCATGCATTGCTACAGAAGTGGAGAGAATTTGCAGCCAGCAGCAAAATAAAGCAATGCTAAAAAAAAAAAAAAAAAGTTTTTTCCCGTAGAGAAAGGGAGTTCCCTGACTTGACCAGCTACTAATTGGGGCAAAGATTTGTTTGCACAGAGGAGCTGTGCCTAATTAGTTCTCTGTGTGGGTGTTCTACTTGAGAAATTAGTGTTACATTTTGATATAATTTAATCTGCTTTTATAATGAATTGTTACAATTTGTAGTAAGGATTCTATTTTTAGAAAAAAAATCTAATCTGTGCTGCAGCACATGAATTTCAAGACTTAATTCCTCTTTAGGCAGCAATCAAGGTTACTATTTTGAAGTTAAATGAATAAAAGTCCATAATTAGATGAAACCCAGTTTTTAGTCATATATTTAGAAATATAGCTGCAGAAACACAACAGTGTGTTTTGCAAAGCCAACAATTAATTAAGCTGAATTAAGCTGATTTATGAACCAAATGGCTGACCTCTGAGGTTGTTAGGATAGTGAAACTGAATATTTGGGAAAAAATGTTTGTGGAGTTACATTTAGCACTATTGAGGTTGTGGTTGAAATTGAAGTTCACTTCCAAGCTTTTCTGTATTGGCTTTATTTTCCTTGTTACCTTCACTTTTATTCTGGGAGCAAGCTTGCTTTTCTTATTTTTTTAGAGAGTTGAAAAAGTAGCATTAAAATAGCTGTCCATATAGAACCTTATGAAGGATCTGGTCCCCTTGTTTTTCTAGTGACCTCCCCTGCCCCAACACTTGGAAAATGAAATTAGCACTATTGGGCATTTAAATTACATTCTTTATTTCAACAGTTTCAAAAGATTGGAGATTTAATTTCTGAACTTAGAACTGCTTTAACTGGACTATTTTCAATATAAATATTGTTTTAAATAAATATAGCCTTTATAGTAAATTGCTAAATATTTTGGAAATGTATTCCCATTTCCATGATTTTGTGATTACATCTTTATATATATACTAATGATTTCATTATTATGTCTTTTAATTCTTAATATAATGCATACCATTACCAGTGCACGTTATTTTCCTTTGACTGTACCAGTCTTGGCAACAGATCATTATGAAATCCCTTAAATTGAATTGAATTCAGCAGAATTATATGGGAAAAAATTTAGTTTGAATACTTGATCATTTCAACCCAGCTGCATTTTTTAATGGTATTACTACAAAAATGTTTGGATGTTACAAATTTCACTTTGAGTGAAATAACTTCCATTTCTCATAGAAATTTCTTTTTTAAACTAGAAAGTTTCATTGCAAAATTGAGATAGGGAAGAGCAAAGCCGACCCCAAGTGTAATCTTGAGTGTTTTTCATGACAGACGGACTTTGAATGTTTAGCATCACCTCTTTGGATTTTTGAATGTGAATTGGAACCACTTTATTTCTAGGTAAGACATAACTGTGTGTTTGTTTAAGTACCCTCTTCCTTTTATATGTGAATTGTGAGAAAGCTAAAAAGTGCAATATGCTGGACTTTGCTTTGTGCAGTGTTTATGTATTTGTTGAATGAGTCCAATGTTATTTGAGATTTTAAGTGCCAATAGTTCATTTGTCCTAAATGTCTGTGGTGCCTGAGAGAAACCACACCAGCCACTCTGTATGTACAGGACTTAATTTTGTGATCGAGTGTATAGTTGTTCTACTATCTCATTGCTATCTAGAGAGGTAGGAGAGTGCTGTCTGCCCCTTCTCTTGCATCAGCACCTTCACTCAGCAGGATGTGGTGGTTTAGGGAGTCTGCTGCTGAAAGTCTGTGGGATTGCAAAGGCTTCCCGGAGGATTCCTCTTCTGTCAGTTTAGACCTCTGCATCAGCTCACTGCAGATTCCTACAAGTACTGGTAGCAATGCAAGGGAATCAGTGCCAGTACCTGCAGCAAAAAGTTGTTTTATTGGCTTTAAACTTCTTATTTCTCTCTGCTCCAAGAAAGGGTTTGATACATGATAAGCACTATGAAGGGGTTGTGAGCAGCTGCAGACTTCAACAGTGGAGGGGAAAGCAGAGGGTGATAGAGATGAACTAGAACATTTTGATCTGTAGATGTAATTAAAAGAAAATTTGTCACTGAAAACAAACTACTTCTTAGTGAAATACTTAAGGTTGTGCCACTCTGGCTTCTTGTGTTTTCTACAGAGATTATAGGGACCAGAAGGGACATCTCTGTCACACTGCACATGCAGCCGAGTTGTGGTCAGCACTGCTGCAGGGCTGAGAGTCACAGACACCAGTTCTGGTTGTGACCCAAACAGTGCTCTTTGCCAGCCCTTCCTGGATTCCTGGGAAGCGTGAAGCAGACAGGACATTTGACCTGGAGCACTTGCAGCATGTTAACCTAAAATCTGAAAGGGAATAGTATCTTAACTGTATTGTGGGTAGTAAGGCTGTGCAATATGGTAGCTTTGATCCAGTGGTTTCTCAGAGAGGTGGAAGCCATTGAGTATGGAAAGGATTCTTTAAGTTAACCCTGCTTTAGTAACACTGAATGCTGTCATTAATTCAGCTTGCTGTGAGAGGCATCTAACAAGTGGTGCTGTGGGCAAAAGACCACAAAAACTTCCATTTGTTGCAGGTGAAAACAAGCCCAACACAGCAGCAGCATGACTGGGTTTCTGTCAAAGCCTGTTCACAGGACCCGGGTGAAGTCAGGGCAGTCTGTCAAAATAAAGGTGTTTGCTGATCATGAGGAGGTTTGTTCAAAAGAAATAAAGCCACCTGCAGAGGTGGAAGGTGTAGGGATTCATCACTTTAAGGTCACAAGGGATGTGGAACCAGTGCAGCTGAAAGACAGCGATATTCCTGTTTCATTTCATTGGATGGGTGAACAAACCCAGGTCCAAGGCAGGAGGTGGATGGGAGGGGTGGCAGGAGAGACTTAAGATGAAAGGCTGCAATCAGAGCTTTGACAATTTCTGCAGGGTAGAAAATTATTCTCTGTGTTTTAAACTATGATGTGAACTTGCAAGGACTGTATACACAACCAGCAAAGCTATTTTGCATATTTTATTTTTAGATTTTACTTCCTCCGTTAAAAGAGCTTCCAACTTTCTATTTTGTTACAGTCATATGGGAGTTGAAATAGGAATTATGTACATGACATACCTATTAAATTTTATAATAGCATTTCAACTAAAATTAATGGCCCAGGATGATCCTTCTGAGCCAGAGAGGAGAGAATCTCAAAAATGGGTGTTCAGCAAGGACTTATCCACTCCAGTGACTGGGACTGAGATGAGTTGAAGGGAGGTCTTAGAGACAGGACAAACAGAATGAAAAGGAAAAATAAAAGGAAAACTGGTAGGAGTGGAGATGAATTCTCTTGATGGACCTGACAGAAGAAACAGAAAATGGAGAGGAAAAAAGGGAGTGAAATGAGGAAATAAAGATTTGTTAAATTTCAGACTATTTCATATTTATTCCATAAGAAGTTAATATTACTACAGTGTGCTTCACTGTTTTTATTAAGTTCATTGGTAGAAAATAACAAACTGGTAGGAGTTACACCTGGTAAGAAAATTAGTATTTTTTTCTACCTGATATATTTTTGAAGTCCTAACTGTTGGCTGTTAGAAACCTTTTACAGTTAAGACTTTTTTTTTCAAAATGAAACCCTTAAATATGACTTTACTCATCTTAAAGATTGATTTTTTCAGACTGACCAAATACAACCTGCAGAAGCATATGAAGATTTTTTGTGTAAAAGGAAAGGTTCTGAAAATGAAATGTTAATATAAAAGTGAAAAGTAATAAATTAATAATAAATAAAAGTAATAATAATTTATAAAAGTAATAAATTCTAAATACTAATGGAGCAGAAGCAATTTTTGGTGCTCTTAGGTGTGAGCTGATTGAGCTGTGCTGGGAACTTTGCAGGATAAGGTTTTCATTTCTGTCAGTGCAAAGAGGAAAATTGAATCTTGTTTTTAAAATGGCCAGTATCCCTTACAACATTTGAAAAGTGTGACATGAATTATTGCTTTAGTTCTCTAGATTTTGAATGTCCTTATTAGATTAAATAATAACATAACTGTTTTCAGAAGTGTTTTGTGTATATGCTGATCTATTACTCGTTTTTTTAAATGACCTTGGGAGTAGGAGAGTATGGGGTGGGAAGAGAGTAAACTAGTTTTCATTTTCAATTTCCTGTTTTCTAAGAATACATTGGAAAATTTCTTAATTAAATAACACCATAATAGACAGTTGGAAGATGAACTATGAGGATTATATTGAGGTCTTCACATGGTAAGTATGTTCTTAAAATAGTAACTTCTTGACAAGAATTTTCCACCAAAAGTAGTGAGAACTGTTCAAGATGAAGTTAGCGATGCAGGGAGAGCAAGATCAAACATTTAACCTAATGCAGACAGTTAAGTTGGATGTCTGAAGTAGGCTTCACTAACTGCTTAAGGATTGATGTTGAGTGCCAGAATTAATATCTAAAGCCAAATCTCTGGAGTGAATTTGTACTTCACACATAAATGTGTCCTTAGTTTACCTTAGACCATGATGACTTACTAACATCTCAGCTATCTTGATAAAATGAGCACTGTGGTCGTAGAATTTCAGAATACATTTCAGACATTTTTTTAGAAAGTAATTAAAAGTTTATAAATAAGGTGATAACGTTTCACACCTCTTGCTGTGCAGTTTTTCAGACTGTTTTTATCTCACAGAGTATCTTGTATGGGCGTGTTCTTTAGAGTTATGAGGAGTACCACGTCATGAAATTTTTAACACAGACCTCTAGTTAATCCATTGCCGGGTATTTTACAGATACAATGCATAAATGTGTTTCAGGGAGAACTGTGAAGAAAAGTGCAGTGGTAGTTGTAGGGGTTGCCTTGTATTGTTGGCCAGATGTGTTTTCCCAAGAACTGGGCACGCTCTCAATCTGGAATTCAGCTTTATGCCAGATTTTGGTCTGTAGTGCTAGACTGTGACTCACAGCCTAAAATTAAAATGCTTTTCCTGACTTTTACATCCTCAAAGAAGGATGGTTTTCCAGCAGGTGTTAATGATGAGTTGTCTGCTAATCTACGGACACCTCATTGAAACTTCATGAAGTTTTTGAAATTAGGCGTGTAATTTTTCAAAAGTAGCAAAAAATACAAACTCAGTGACTACTTCTGAAACAAAGACTCTAATTTTTCACCTACAGGAAAAAATAAGGCCTTGGATTATCTCTTTTTTAATAAAAAAGTTTCAAATATATTTTTCTTTCATGAAAAAAATGCAAGCCCTTTTTTTGCAATGTTCACCTTCATTAACACAACTTGCTGACTTCCTTCCTCAGCTGCAGTTCTTCCTACACTCAGAGGTCAGAAAAGAGCAAGATCAACAAGCCACACATCTGGCTGTCTCTCTTTCCAACTGGAACAAAAAACAATTTTCTAATGGCTTTTTGAGTTAATTGTAAACAATTTGGTTTTGGAGTCGCTGACTTGCAGCAAATGTTTATCGTAGGCGGATGTAGGGAAGAAGGACTATGTCCTAATGCAATTCCTCTGTGGCCAGCGAGGAGAAAAAAAATCACTTAAAAAAAAAAAAAGAAAAGGAATGTCTTACCCCTTGTAGCATTGAAATATGCTGGGAATTTTGAGTGCATATATAGGATATTTCATAAGCTTAAAATATATGCTTTGATGAGGCAGAGAGACAGAAGGACTTGCTCATTTAATTTTTCTGTAATCTTGTGTACAGTAATACTGATTTTTCCACCCCCTTCATTTTTGTGAGCTGTTCATGTACGAACAAACTGACAGACTAGGGACAAACAATAGGAATAGGGGAACACTATTTTAAAGTGAGAGTTCTGTTCTAATACTTTTCTCTGGTATTTATATTGTTCCTAAAGGCATTTTTCCAGTAAACAATTGTCAGAATCCTATATTTACAGTCATTAACCCTTAATTAATATTTTGAAAACAAATCCTTCAATAATAAGTGAAGTGTAGTAGTTTTTTTACTTTCCCAGTTGTCAAAATCTTTTATACTCTCTAGAATCAGATAGCATTAGTATATCTAAATTATTAGAATTAGAATTTTAGAAAAATTTCTAAGTGTTTCATGTAAACATTTGGTGTGACTTTTATGCTTTTACACTTCACCAGGCTTGTTGATTTACAGCACTTCTGAAACCCCAACTATTTTTAAAATACCTTGCTGTAGGTTTATGTGTCTTAATTTGAACCCACATTGCTTCCATATTTTGGTTGCTTTGTTTAATGGGTTTGTCATGATGGTTTTATTTCTAATCTGACCATCCTGCTAAATATTTGCAAATGTCTTGATCTGGAAAGTAAATTGATAATGCTGTTTGGAATTATGCCAAAGCATATGACAAAGTTGAATAAAATGAATCATTCAAAGGAAATGTTTTCCATCGATTTGTTTGTAGGAGGTAAAGTGTTCTGTATTATGATTATTTTGTGTCCAAATTAGGTGTTTGGTTTGCTAATGCCACTTAGTGGCTATCTGCCTTAACTGCAGCCTGTTCCAAAGCCAAGTCAGGTGCCACATAGCTCTTGATTTGTATATTGGAGTTTTCCTCCTGCCTAGAATATGTTGACTGTAGCATGTTTTCAAGAAACTTAATTATCAGGTGCATTCTAAGAAGTTTCTTATAGCTAGTTCCATTTTTTGATTAAATTTATTAAAATGTAGGAATTACTTATTAGAGCATTTTGAACCTAGAGGAAAATAAGGATCTTATTTGCATATTTATTTGATTTGAAACATTAAACAACAGTGTTGGTCACTTTGCACTGATAATTTAGGTTCATGAAATATTAATTGATAGTAAGGTGATAATTTTGGTGGTTTAGGCAATGCTTTGCTTTAGCCCTTTTGGTTGATGACTGGGCAAACACTGACCTTAAACAAGCTGATAGTTAAGAACTGAATTGAAGAAAATAGTGAGTGCCTTTTGTTTGATGTATCCCAAATGGGAATGGGATAGGCCCTGCTCTAACTGGACTTTTTCAGACTTCAAGTAACTGGTGAGAGCAGGGTGCTGATAATGCCAAGGTTGGGTGTTTGGTCCCCACATGGGCCATTCACTTCCGAGTTGGACTCGATGATCCCTCATGGGTCCCTTCCAACTCTGAATATCCCGTGATTCTCTAATTCTCCTTCTCCTATCTCACCAGAAAGGTGAGATAGACACCAAATGTCTGTACTAGCACTGTCATTGAAAGTTATCATTTCCTGAATATATATTTTTAATAAAGGTTCTTTTTTGCTAAGTAGTTTGGATGGTGGTATTGATAACTCGGTGTATTTGATACAAAATGTAAATGTATAAAAAAAAATCCATTGTTTATCTGATACAAATACATATATATAATATACTATAATTTATATTGCATTTTTAATAAATCTAGATAAATACTATAATCTATATAGTATTTTTTTTCTAATATTAGTGTTTCAAAAATCTAGTCTGTACAAAAAGAATACCATCCTTTTTGCTATATAAAGGCTTTTTTTAATGGAAAAAATTTTTTGCACTTTTGAAAGGTGTATTGGTTTAGATCTTTCAATTTCTTTTTATTCCGTAAACTCTGTTCTTTGAACTTCTTGACTTCAGTAAATTTCAACAAAGTTTTAAAATATTTTTACATTTCCTATTTAAATAAGTGTTTTTAATTTGAAATTTCCTCAGAATCTAATGGATGGTGTCTTTTCAACTATGTATTTATTTTAGATGTGACTTCTGTCACTTCTAAGTGTGATGGCAAGTTAGTTACAAGTGACAATGAAACAAGGTTATGCAAAAGTAAAATTTTAAATTTTGCTCTAAACCTAAATATAATGTATTTTGTATAGTTCCTAGTTTTAGAAGGCATGAATTGCCTTTGAAATGGGATTCAGCAAAAGCAGTAAGTCTTGGATGTGACTGCTTCCTTCTATTTTTGGTAGCAGGTAACTGGCATTTTAAAATTAGAGATCTCATCCTGTGTATCTCTTCTAGTCAGACTATGAAACCATTCTCGACTTCTAGGCTGCTTCTTGAATTCAAAAGAAACAGTGTTAATTTGTACTTCTTGAAAAAGTGTAAATAAAATTTCTGTACAGATTGGACTGGTGCCAGAGCTGATGTGGCACATGGTAGATGCCAGATGGGGATGCCCTGCTGAGAACCCTCACCATCCTGGTGATTTCATCCAGGTGCCAAGCCTGAGCAGCCCCCATGTGCTCTTCAACCTTTGAGTGGAATTGACACTTCTGATAATTTCAGATGCCGTCAGAGTTGCTTTTAAGCTAAATTTGGAGTTTCAGCAGGAAGAAAGGGAAAGCAATGTAATTTGGTTTCTAATATTGGTATTAGTTCTGAAATGTGGTTATTACAATGTTGTCTGAATTGGTTTGGGTTTTGTTTGAGCTGTAAGAGCAGAGGAGGAGGTCATGCACTGGCGCTGGAGCCCATGCAGAAATGCTGGCTGTTCGTGCAGAGGGAGGTTGTTCCTTCCTGTCGGGCTGATTTCAGCTGGGGTGAGGGCTCCATGGCCTTTGTTTAGGTGGGAAGTTGAGCTGTGGAAATGCTCAGGGAACTGGTGCACCTCATCTGTAAGGAAAGGCTGAGGGAGCTGGGGTGGTTTAGCCTGGAGAGGAGAAAAGTGAGAGTAGACCCCATCAGTGTGTGTAAAAAGGAGGGTGTCAAGAGGATAGACCAGGCTCTGCTCAGTGGTGCCCAGCAGTAGGACAAGAGACAATGGGCAGATGTGAGAGTTCTGGTTTCTTAGTTCTTCTCCAAGGTCAGGATGAATAACACGCTGGAAATGCAGTTTCTGAGTTCTTAGTCGGGTGTTTATTGTCTCTTATCTATTGCCAGACTCACAAGGTGTGAGCTGTAGCTAGCAAGCTAGAAAATGTCTACCCTCTAACTCTTCCCAAGGTCCTTTAAGCACTAATTACCGAATAACAAGATGACACATATTATTTACACTTTTAACTCAATGACCCATCACCTTTGGTCCACTCTTTTCCACCCAATCATGGAAAACCACCTAAAACCATGAAGAAGTAGGAAGAAGAAGGTGCAAAAAGACAAGTGACCCATGCCCAAAAATCTCTATCTTGGCTCCCATATATTACTATATATTAAAATCTTAAATCTAAGTTTTTCACCCTGTGAGATCACGCAACACCACTCAAACTACACACCCACAACCTCTGTTGCTATCCCTCAGTCTCGGGAGCTTTTTTTAAGGCCTCAAGTTAAATGTGGTGCTTGCTTCAGGATCAGCACCCTTCAGCTCAGAAAACCTGAAACTTTCAGCCTCCAGGGTTCCAACAGGCAGAAACTGATGCACAAGGAAGTTCCGCCTGAACGTGAGGAAGAAATGGAGCAGATTGCCCGGAGGGGCTGTGAATCTGCCACAGGGACTGTGGACGGCCCGGAGGGGCTGTGGGTCGCCCGGGGCGTTGCTGTGGATTGCCTGGATCGCCCGGAGGGGCTGTGGATCTGCCACAGGGACTGTGGACGGCCCGGAGGGGCTGTGGGTCGCCCAGAGGAGCTGCGGTCGCTCACGGGGGCTGTGGATTGATCTCCCTCCGCTGGAGCGGTTCCCAAGCCTGGGGCGGTGCGGTGGTGGCCGTGCGGCAGCAGGGGGCGCTCCCGCGCCATCCCGTCCGCGCGCTCCGCATTCCCTGGATAATGGATAATGGATAATGAGCCCCTGCAGGCCTGTGCGCCTCCCAGGGTGGGGAACCAACGGGCATAAATGGGTCTGGGAGCGGCCGCCATCCGCACTGGTCAGTCAGCAGTACGTACATACATACAGGGAAGCGGGAGTAGGGTATAAAGTCACTAGCATGCATCGATTTTATCATCTTAATAAAAAGTTATTGTGCAAATTTCATTACTATAGTAGGAAATGCTTCCAGGAGTGATTGGAATTAATTACTGCAGAGCCTGCCAGGGTCAGTACATGCTTTCAATTTTCATTTACACTTACAAGAAATCTAATTTTTAATTAAAAGGATGGTTTTAATTCTGCACCATCCATAGTAGTCCTTCCCTGTTTGTCATTTTAGGCAAATGACAGAATTGTTAATACACCAAAAAAAGTTGCAGTGGTTTTAGCAGCTCATGGTGAGGCACAAGGCTTGTTTGCCAATCAGTGTAAGTAAAACACATTATTTGAAAATAGATTTACTAGGGAATGTGCTTCTTAAAGTATTAGGCACAGTGCAAAATTAAGAATCTCTTTGTATTTGCATCATTAAGAGGGCTAATGTGCTTGTCCATTAACACAATTTTCAAAGCAGGCTCTTTTGCAGAAAAATGCCATACACCCATTCTGCCCTGTATGTCTTAATTAACTGAGTCTTTAATTTGAAAGTATGTGCTCTAACAAAATAATATCAGAAGGATTTTAAAAATTACATTAATAAAATTAATTAATTAAGAGAAAAGGAGGAGTTTTATTGAAATTTATACTGCTCAGTAACTCCTGCATACTTATAGGTTAGACTAGTGTTTTGGAGAACACCTTTTATTTTTCAATATTCAGTCTCCTCAATTTTAACTTGATTGTGGGAGCAGTCATTGAAAAAATCCAGAATTTAGCAACTTTCTAACCTGACTTATGTTTAATTTATAGTCCAGTATAATGATTAAATATTTTTTCCTCAGTCTTTCTGCTTACCAGTCTATCTACATTTGTGGGATTGATTTCTTTTTATCGTTGAGTGGAATAATTTACATTTGTATTAATGGAACATCTTGTGGATAGTATCTCCAGTTTATTAAAGTATTTTGAATTGTGATCCTATTTTCCAGAATACTGTAATTCCCTTCTAGCTTAGTGCATATTTTAAAAGGGTATTTTTTTCTTCTCTACCTGTTGCTAATGAAAAATATTGAACAAAACTAGGTATATACAACAGAAACTGTTTAAAAATACCATAGTCTTTTTTTTTCTTTTTGCCAGAAAACTGCTGGCAGCTATTTTTTCAGATTTTCAGTGTTCTAGCAAATTAATGGTAGTAAACAGCATTTTCTCTCTCCTCATCTCTAGTGCTTTGTCAAAGTTTCCCCTATATATTTCTTATACAGGTGTATTGATTTCTGAGCCCCCATTTTGTCTCTCTTGTCCATCAGAATAACCTGTTGTGTGTTTTGTTTTCTGCTGAGTTTCCTGCACTCCCTTATCCCTTAAATCATCTTTCCAAGAGACCTGTCCTTCCAGGTGAGATCCTTCCACCTGAGGTTACTGAAACTGCTGTTGTGAAATCAGTTTAATTTGCTGTTTTCTCCTTGGTTAGTAAACTCCTCTCTTTTAAATTTCTCCTGTTTCCATCCTTATATTCAGTTAATTCTGCCCATAACTACCATAGAACTCAATAATAGCTTCTGGAAAGGACATTTATTACTCCTGTAGAGATACATGTTTAAATAATCCTCCTGAATCTTCTTGCCCCATTCTGTTACTCATGCCTCCATACTTCAGCAGAACCTTCTTAAACGCTTCTCTGGGTTATGTGGTCTCTGAGGTTGCTGTTTTGGGATGTTACCTATTGTTTCTTTTTTTTTCCTCACCCAGAGACACATAGAAGTTTTTCTTTTACCATTTTCTGAAATTTAAAATACATTATAAAAGTATGCACTGCGCTCCAGTTTATTTACAGTGGGGTTTGATTTTTTTTCCTAGTGAAAATCTTGCTATTTCCATCAGCAACCTTGTAAGAGCCTTTTAATAGTTCAGCAAGTGTTATTTTTGTAATGAGATATTAAATAAGACCAGTATGACAAATGTTTAAACTAAAAGCAGCATATCCCTAGAAAGATCCACATTTCATCTTTAATTCCTCAAATCTTGACCTATTGGTAAATATTGCCAGCCATGGCTGTCTTAATTCCACTAATGTCAGTATCTTTGATTGAATTAATTGTCTGTTTAGTATTTTAACATGTTGTTGAACTTCTCTCCCCTTTCCTTGGAAACCATACTTGTAAAGACTGCTTCTGAACCATATCTTACAGATCATTACCCTCCAAACCATAAATACAAGATGGCAAAGTGCATTATATCCTACATAGTGACACATTCAGAGCAGATCACTAGGAAATATGCACTGAGAAATCCAGTCTCTGTAGGAATTAAGTTTGACTTACCGAGAATGCTGTTTTGGCATTTATGTATTAAAATGAGAAGTGAAATAGAAAGAGAAGAAAGCTAGCATGCAAAGACTTACTCCTGTTATCAACTGGCACAAGAAATAACTGGAAAATGAAATGACACTGAGGAAAGTTTTTACTATAGTTGCCCAGAGAACTGGAACATGATTGTTTTTCAGATACTTGCATTGGATTTCTTTTGTGTATAATAAAAATACTTGGTGTGGCATGATCAGCAGTCAGGTACAGGCAGAAAGGACCAGGAACATTTTTTTTTTCTGTTTCTGGTTTTTCACACAAAAGTCCTGTTTCTGATTCTTATCTGATCTAGTGCAGATTTTTCCACTCATTTTATTCACAAATATTGAAATCAGATACCTTCTGAAATGTTCAAATCATTACATTTCCAAAACTGAATGTGTTCTAAGATTACTTATTTCTTTTCTCACTATGAATTGGGTGAGAGATGATGAGGACAAGAAAACTTTTAAGAGGAGGGTAATGGTGTGGCTCTCCTGCAAGATTTTGGAGGAACTTAGTCAAACTCCACTTGGAACAAAATACAGTGGTTTTATTTCGAAGGAAGAAACACTCAAACTAGCCAAACCTGTCCTGTATCTTTTAAAGGTGTCTCTCTGCTGTAAAAATTGATAGAGGCTCCATTTGTTATGTGCAGAGGAATTGTGTCCCTGGTTTGTGTAAAGCATCTGTGCAGGCAATGCCATATTCAGACTAGGTTACTCTAGTTATGCTATGCTCAGGCAGAAGGATCAAAGTGCAACAGTGCTTTCTTAAATTCAAATATAATTTTACTCTAATTACTTAATTGGAATCCATTCTACATTTTTCTTGGTGTTTTTTTTGTTTGTCTGGTTTGTGTTTTGTTTTGGTTTTTATTATGACCAGATACCAAAATCCAGATATTTTGGTTGCCTGCTTTTCTTTCTTTCATGATGGCTGCTCTGACATTATATACTTTGAAAATATACAGGAGTTCTGTTCAAAGTAAATTCAGGTGTGAGGGTTGGCATATAGAAAAATCCCCCTGCTGGATAAGTTTTAGGTTCATCTAAGGTAATTTTTTCTTTTTGCACCTTTTAATTTTAGAGAAACCACAAGCCAAGCTCTGTAATCCTTGGGGCTACAGATACTAATGTTGGCCAGCTCTTTAAACATTTTATGATTACTGAAAAACATATTTGTCATTACAACCCATTTATTAATTCCCTTTGACTTGCATTACTTTTTGTAGGTTTTAATTGTGTCCTGCAATCTGAATATCAGTTAACAGCAAAAACTCTTGGCTGGAAGTGTTCCTTAACTAGGAATTTTAATTAAATGGCTGTTCAAAGAGGGAATGATTCTTTTATCTTGAGTTACTCTCACCTTGAGCAACTTTCTTCTCTTATTCCACTTTTCACTTCTTTATAGCTATTTTCTGGCTTTAAGTTTTGTTGGGGTTTCTTTTTGTCTGTATATACTTCACCTGCCAAAGGAATGTGTGGCACTGATTTTTCTTTGCTTGTGTATAGGTAACCACTCAGTGCACTTTATGTATGTTATTTGTATTACGAAAACCTTGTAAATACAGTGTTTAGAGGCCAGCATTGGGGATAATTTCTTTTTTCTGGAAAAATTAATATAGCTTGCTTTCTGAAAAGAATGTCGTTATGTTTTTGTCATATCTGCTTTTCTGGAGAGTACTATATATACTTCATTATCTAGTGTCTTTGGGGGTTTGTGCACTTATCACCTCAACACAAACATATGACTATTTTTACTTTTTTCTTAAAAATTACAATACATTTTTAAACTTATTTCTAGAATAAAGTCCATAGAGAAATAATACCATTTTTGCAAACTAACTGGATTTGCACAACTGAGACTATTAAATGTCAGTTGTTAAATTTTTCTTTTTCAAGGCATCTGCAGTTTATATAATTTAAACTCTTAGCAGTAAAACAGCTGAAGATGGTAATAATACCATATCCATGCAAATATTTTCAACTATAAGAAAACTGGAGAGATTATTAAAAAGAAACCTACTGTGGAATTGATGGGATGAAGTAACATAGAAACATAGAATCATTTAGGTTGGAAAAGATCTCCAAGTTCATTGAGTCCAGCTGTTGACCTGATCCTGCCAAATCCACCATGTCCCTAAACATGACATTACATCTTTTGAATACCTCCAGAGATGGTGACTCACCGGTTTCCCCAGGCAGCTTGTGCCAGTGCTTGACAGCCCTCTCAGAAAAGAAATTCCTCCTAATATCCAATCTAAACTTCCCTGGTGCAGCTTGAGGCCATTTCCTCTTGTCTTATTGCTCGTTATCACTTCCCTGTGGTCCTGCTGGCCACTCTATTGCTGATACAGGCCAGGATGCCACTGGCCTTCTTGACCACCTGGGCACACTCTGGCTCATGTTCAGCTGCTGTTGACCAACACCTCCAGATCCTTCTGCTCTTGGCCACTTTCCAGCCACTCTTCCCCAGCCTGTGGCACTGCAGGGGTTGTTGTGACCCAAGGGCAGGGCCTGGTACTTGGCCTTGTTGAGCCTCATACAACTGGCCTCAGCGTCAGTCCAGCTTGTCCAGATCCCTCTGCAGAGCCTTCCTGCCCTCCAGCACATCAACACTCCTGCCCAACTTGGTGTCATGTGTGAAGTGAATGAGAGTGCAATCGATCACAGAATCATTTAGGTTGGAAAAGAGCTCCAAGATTATCGAGTCCAACCTTTGATTGAACACCATCATGCCAACTGGAGCGTGGCACTAAATGCCATGTCCAGTTGTTTCTTGAACACGTCTGGGGTGGTGACTCCACCACCTCCCTGGCCAGTCTGTTCCTGTGTTTAACCAGTCTTACCATGAAGTCCTTCCCGGTGTCCAACCTGAGCCTCCACTGGTGCTGCTCGAGGCCACGTCCTCTCGTCCTATCGCCAGTTGCCTGGGAGAAGAGACCAACCCCACCTGGCTACAGCCTCCTTTCAGGTGGTTGTACAGAGTGATAAGGTCTCGCCGAGCTTCCTTTTCTCCAGGCCAAACGCCCCCAGCTCCCTCAGCTGCTCATCAGACTTGTGCCCCAGACCCTTCCCCAGCTCCATTGCCCTTCCCTGGGCATGCTCCAGCACCTCAATGCCCTTCTTGTAGTGAGGGCCTCAGAACTGGACACAGCCCTTGAAGTGTGGTCTCACGACTACAAATGCCCTTGTCCAGATCACTGGTAAATGTATTAACTGCAACTGGCCCCAGTACTGAGCCCTGGGGAACATCACTGGTGTCCAGCCACCGTTTGGCTCTAACTCCATTCACCACCACAGTTTTTTACCCTGTGCACCTGTCTAAGCCATGAGCAGCCAATTTCCCAAGATAATTTTTTGCATCTTGCACTTCTGCTGTTTCCTTACAAGCACTTCAGCAAACTGTATGAGTGAATATCACAGTGATTTGGAATCATGCTTTTGATCTGAGAGATCTTGAGTTTGTTCAGATGGTATATTTTTGAAACCACAATTAATTATTCATGCAGTAAGGTCGGTTCCAGTGCTTTAATGATGCTGATGTGCTTAGTACATTTCCCTCAGACAGTGGACTGGATGCCTCCTGTCTCTACCCACTTAGGTGTGCCACTAGAAGTTATCATTCTCAATCATCCATTGCCACTCCTGAGCCTGGGAGCCTCTGTTTCTCCTCAAACTTCCAGTGGAGGTGCTCATGAAAACACGGACAGCCCTGCTTTCGTTAGGATGATCTAAATGAGGTTAAGCAGAAGGTATTTGCTGATCCAGCTCATTTTGACAAAAGCCTTTCACACCATGTTTATGTGAGCAGACAGATTTAGGAAATATTATCTGGCAAAGTAGCACTGACGAGTTGCAAAGGCTTGAGCTGGTGAATGTGTCCTTTTTCACTAACACGTGGTTTTAAAGTTTTGTCTCTCTGTTACATCTTCAGTGTACTGCAGTGCTGCTGATGGTGTTGAATTGGTACTGATTAAATTAGTCCTGTAAGAGAAGAAATCAATCAGTACTTCTGTAGCAATTTGTATAGTACTGTAGCTGTTACTTGAAAGTGGTGCAAAACTCCACACTTGAAAATTGTGTAGTTGCTTAAAACAGTGTGTAAACCAAGATTTTAAAGAAGCATTGAATAACATGATATTCAGTGTTCAGTTAGTAATACCCAGTTTGGCAACACTTACTAAATTTTCAGAAGTGGATTTAAGTACATAACAAATATATTTCAGTATACTTTCAGTAAATGTTTGTAAAATCCATGGCAGATTTGAAGGGTTGAATTTGGATTTGTTTGGGGGGGGATAGTATTTTATATATCACAACTCAAAAATAAACTGATTGCTTTAGTGAGGTAGAAGGAATTTATTTTCCTATACAAGATAATGTCTGTAGAATGTTGAAACTAAATCAGTAAAATTTTAGAACAGTTATTTGTTGGAAAACCAGCCTGTGGTATTTTATTCAAAGCTCAAGTTTTAAAAGATGCTACTGGATAATGGTAAATAAAATGCAAAATGCTAAATGTACCTTCTTGTTCATTGCTGGCTTATGGTTTATTTATGTCTGTACTACTAATTAAATGTTGAGCATCAAAAACTAGGCAATGAGCTTTAAAATGTCAACAATAGCTTAAAAACTATTTTTTTAATATGCTTATGTAATATCTTAGGACAAGCTTTAATGGTTTGGAAAACAATAGGGCAAAATAAAATACAAACGTTGTCAGCATGTCATATTTTTTGAAGCATAGTTAAAAGTTGGGATTTTAAGGGATGTAGACACTAAAGAGAAGCTGATAGCATTTAGTAGTGCAGCATCAGTAATATTTTTATATATGCATTGAGTCTTAGTTCAACATTTAAACTGATTTTACAGTAAGTAAAATAAAATGCTTTCCAGTTTAATGAAATAGAATTTTATGCTCCTACTTAGACCTTTATGATTTGCTTCTATATATCAGCTGTTATTTGCATTTCTCTTGCAACCACAGTATATATATTTGTATATATGGATCTGTTCAGAATGTGTGCCATTAGTTACTTTGAAATCTCATTAAAATTATCTTGGAGGTGGCTTTCTGTTCCTGAGGTTTGGAATATGTTATTAGAGTTTTTGAAGAAAGACAGTTTGAAGAGTCAAATACTGGGAAGCAGCAGGCTATGCAGAATAAAATAAATCCGTTTGAGGCAAAGACTTGCGTTTATTAGCACTTCTTTAAGGTGAAGGTTGGCCTCTTAATTTGAAATTACAAACTTCGTGCTGAATGATGAGTTACACTTGAAAGTTTCTTGGAACCAGATGCTGCTTTTAGTTTTGCTTTTTAGGAAACCAAAAAGAAATTCTATAAAAAAATAATTAAAACATGTTTAACAGCTGCCTGAACCATATTTTCTGGATGTTGGTGTTGAATATGACTGTTTTTGGGGTTGATGTGCTTTGGCAATAGATGGTGTTAAACCAGAGCCTTCAGGATCACTGGAAAATGCTGCCTGCATGAACTCGTGTGTATGTCAGTTTGTGGTAGGCTTCTGTTCCATACTTGTGACCTGAATAGCTGGGTCCGTTTCTACGCAGGGATTGAAGGAGAGGGAATAAAATGGAAAAACAAGCTAGGAAATGTAACAAAAGTTCTGGAAAAGTACTCAGAAATCTCCCAAGCTGAGATCTGCTGTACTTGTTTAAGAAGGATCAGAGGCAGAGCTTGGGCACATGACCTCAAGCTACTCAATGCAAATGAAGGAGCATATCCTCAGGTTTTTGGCACAAAGGGTTCCTTGCTGTTCGAAGCATGCTATCAGCTAAAGCAGTTCTGGATGCAGTGCAAGCTTTGGCAGCAGAAGAAATGCTTGGGTACTCTCTGAAGATTGAAGGCGATGAGGTAAGATATGGCTTAAAAAGAGTTGAAAGTGAAGAATCCAAGCTGAGTCAGTTGTTTCAATTGTGATAGTATTACATAATACAATTGTTTTTCTCAAGGTTATGAAGAGCAAAATAAGACTGTGTACTTTATCATGTTTCTCCTAGCTGATGCTGATAAAATGTATTATACCAGTTGATGAAAATATTAAATCATTGAAGATATAAGTTTTAACACTGTATAAAATCTATTTTGCTCTGTTTGCATGTTTTTCCCCTTTCTAGGCTAATCAGAAAGTCAAACTCAGTTTATAAGGTGCTGATCTTGTTCTGAAAGTAGAAGTGTAAATATTTTTCCTGTGTGTAATGAATGTAACTTTATGAATAATGGAAAATGTTTCTTTGTGTTTCAATTTTGTATATGCAAGATGATGCTAATTACAAAGGGCTTCACAGTCTGCTCACTGGATTTGTTCTGGAGAGAAAATTCTGAAGTATTTAATGCAAAACAAAGCCATTTATATTAAAAAAGCTGTGCTTAGATGAAACTGCATGTTCTGAACAGATTATTGATTAAATTTATATCATTTTATGGTGTGACTGTGGCTGCTTTGAAATATCCAAGCCTCACATTACTTTCCTAGGTTTTCCTGATGTAGAAATACATCCTTTATATGCACATATAAGTTAGGGTTGATGATACTTTTCCTACTGTAATGCTTGTGGGAAAATTTGAAAAAAGCTTTGTCTCCTCATGTGGAGTATCAGCCATGTACACGCTTAGAATAATTTTTTGTGGTCTGATTTCTTAAATGGGAAAAGAGTTAAAACTGGATCACAGATGAACATCAGATGTGAGCCCCAAGAGCCGTGGTTTAGAGAAATGAGAATATTTCTCTTTGAGGCAAAAATCAGTTTTCAATCTGTGTTTTAAATCTAAAATTACATTTTTCTACATCCCTCCAGGCAGATCTCTTTATCCTGATATGTGCTTTTGATGGTTTAATTTTTCTGTCTTCTGAGAAAAAGTTAAGTTTGACCAAGAAAGCTCTACTTTTACACAGTTTTAGAATAACTTACCTTCCTAAAGACTTTACTGGCAAAAACCAGTTTCTTCAAATCTCTTTCCTTTTTGTCTTCCATAGAGACTTGCTTTTTTGAGAACTGGTCACTTTTCCTTTTGGGACTTGTTCTTAATGTGAAATGAAAAGAATTCCAAGATGATAAAAGATAAGAATAAGAGATAAAACGATAGAGTTCAAACCTCCCTTTTTTACTTTCTCCTTTTTTTTAATGCATACATACACTTTTAAAAGATAAAAAGCTTTTTGACGATTATTTTTATAGAATTTATAGTAATATATTATAAAATCTTACTGAATAGAAACAAGTAGGGTTTTTTTCCTTATAGTGAGTTGTTTTCTTAAAATGACATGGATTTTTGCTGAAGATCTAAGACAAGTGTTAAGATGTCAGTTTTTACTTTGAAATGGTATTCAGGAATCTGGAGTCCAGCAATTTAGAGAATTAACAAACAAAGATGTAGCTCTGAGTTTATTTCTCTTGCTAAATAAACTCATAAATATCTGTTTGTACACTGGGATGTTATCCTGATGTTTCAATTCCAATTTGTGGAACAGAATTATTTCTGTATTTATCTGAGGTCCTCCTCTTTCTGCATAAATATCACAGAATTGACCATCAAAATGTTTCTCATTGTCCAGAACTTGCCAAAATGCTGAATATATGATGCAGACTGTGTCAAGCTCTTAGCTGTAGTATTCTGAGTTTACATGTGTAACTGTTTATGATTTTGTTGCATTTACTAGGTTTGCTGGGATGGGTAATCTTCTTAAGGTCCTTACCAGGGAAATTGAAAACTATCCACATTTTTTCCTGGATTTTGAAAGTAAGTTTTAACAATTACAAGACAATGAGAGAATCTTTTCCCTGACTTAGCAGCAAAGTGAGGGAAAACTTTTTAAATCTGATTGCTTACAGTGTGTATTTTCCAGCACAACCAATCTGTCCAAGTCCTTGTCTCTAAAATCATTTGTTCACTCAGGACTCCTTTTCTCTTCTATTTTTCAGGAACCAAATGGGAAATCTTTTAAAAGTTCTCACTTGCACAGAGCTTGATCAGGGGCCAAATTTTTTCCTTGACTTTGAAAGTGAGCAAAGCTTCTTGCCTGGCTTGCCTTCTTTGCTTATTATTTCCTAATAAACTGCATGTGCTTATGCATCATAAAGCAATTCAAAAGGGATTTGCAAACAAATCAAATTACACTTCAGTAGAATATTGCTTTCTGGTATTTATAAAACCATACAAAATTACTTCATTCTGAGCAGAGAAAGAGGCAGAGAGGTAGATATGCAAGTAAAACCTTGTCTTGAATTAAATTCAAAACATTTATGAGCCATTGTTAAACTTACGTATGAATAAACTCAACCTCAACTTTCTTTAACAAATCAGGGTTAAAAAAATTATGATTCTTCCTTTAATGGAAATACATGTTGTAAATAAAAAGCTGAAAAAAAATAAAAGCAGTGGAGGTGGAACTATTTTTGCTTGGTTCAGTGATGATTTAGCTGGGTATATAGTTTCTAAAAAGTAGTGAAATAGTCAAAGTGTGTGTGCTTGATTGCATCTCTCTTAGTTGCATGTTTATCAGTTGCAGAACAATGTTTCCCATTCCAGTTTTCTTGTCACATTTATATTTGATGCAAATTTGTTTTCACTTTTCCTGACTACAGTTTCCCTGCATGTACTTCTAGAAACTGTCACCAAATCCTTTAATATGGATTTAATCTGTCTTCACTACATACATGAAATGTGTTTTATTTAAAACACAGTGTGTGATGTTTTCTCTCTTAATACCTCTATTCTTAAAAAAAAAATTTAAAGAAAATAGCCAACCAAAAAGTTTTGAGAGAACCCAGCGTTTTTAAAATACTTTTCTTTTGTAGCATGGTTTAAAAGAGCATTTCAGGTGATTAGACACATGTTTTTTCATCTTGAAATAGTTTTGTTCTTTAATCATTTATTCCTGAATTATTTTCTGAAAGAAGTAATTTACATGCTATGAACGTGTATGTCTTGTGTACACTCAGAAGCACTGTTTCAAAGAATCATTTAAATACATATTTAAATCTGATGAAATTGTTTAAACATGCTTTCTTAGATGAGAGCTAGAATGTATAACTGCAACTGTGCATGTACCTTAATCTTCTCATCTAGACCTTAATTACCTCAATATGAAAAATTGGTTTTAAATTATGAAAAAAAAAGGCTAATTGGTTAGTTTAGGTTTAGGAGATGCCATGTATCCCTTCTTCTCTGTCTTTATGATTTGAAAACTTTACTGTCATCCCAGGATGTCAAACCTCTATCCAAACCACCACTTAATTTTTTTCTACCAAACTTTTGAGGGCCTTGGCAGTGCTGTTTGACTTTGCCAAGCTATTGTGAAAGCTTTCAGCTGACCTTACAGGTTTAATCAGCCCCATTGTGTCCTTGTTGGCAAGGAAGTGTTCCTGACCCAGGCTGCAGGCTTGGCAGGAAACAGGTGCTCTGGCAGTGAGGAGCCTTGGTAGAGGTGGTGGTGAGAGAGGGAAATACCAAATTTGTTGCCTTGGAAGTGAAGGTTGTTTTTCTTTCCAAAAGCACGTGGCCGAGAACTGAATGAAGTACCCTCTCCCACGGGAGGTGCCAGTTGTTAGGGCACACTAGTCACGCACACCTACCTGGAGAGGAACAAAACTGTCATCTCCAAATTCCATGGAATTTCATGCTTGTAAGTGAAAGTTTAAAGGCATTTCTCACCAAATACAGTCCCAGAGATTTTTAGTGGCACAAAATCTGTATTGGCTTAAAGGGATGTGACTAAAAGAAGGGCTGTGGTTTTGTGCTTTAGTCTCCCATAATTGGCCATCATAAGGTGGAAAAGGACACTCTTGAGTGAGTGGACATGGGTCAGAATCTGCTGTGGGCTTGCTGGACGTGTGGCTTTCTGTGGCCTGAGCTCTCACTTCAAGCTCATGGGTGAACATGGTCACTACAGTTGGCCATTCGGAGGATGATGGGTGTGCTGAGCTGGTGTGTTTACTGTATTCATTATTTGCATCAGCATCTTGCTTTTTAGTTTCTGTGGGCCTTTCCAGTAGCTGGCTACAAAAAAAAAAGTAAAAAAAAGTTGACATCATCTCTTTTCCTCAACTTCACACTGTCAGTTGCAATTGTTTTTGACACCTAACATGATTCTTCAATCCAAACTGGAAACCAAGTTTTGCAACTCCACGGTCATACTTAAAAACTTGAATCCAGCATTAATTTCAGTTAATGCTGTATAGCAAAAGCAGATCTGTTTGCTCCCCTGTAGTCATTTTAGAGTTGGGCAGTTACTCTGGGTCTGTGTGGAGAATAACATCCTCCGTGCAGGTGGAAAGGCCTTTTCTTTGAGGAGTATTGCAGACTTAATGCATTCAGCCAAATTATTCTTTTTTAAGGTCTACTGAAAGGTTTAAATAAAGAAAAATTACTTCATCCTTCTTAGAAAGTGCACCATATTGCTGTTTTAGACTTTGATCTTGATGGGAGTATTTTTAATCAAGCTGCTACTTCTTAGGTTTGATTTTGTACCACATATTTTACCTTAATTCCTTCTTAGCGCTCAGCTTGAAAATAATGTTAGGAAAAGTGAGTGCCTAGCAAGTCTTGAGCATCTGTGGATTTCAGGATTTCACGACAAATTCTCTCAAAATGGATTTTGTCAGTTCAAGAACCGTTTTGTACTTTAAATGTTGACCTTATTTAAATTAGTTGCAGACAAATTAATTCTGGGTATTTGAGGTCTTTCTGTACCATTTTAAAATATCTCCTTTTTTGGCAGAAAATCTATTGTCAAATCACTGCTGCCTTTTCAGGCAAAAATAAATAATTCCATATGAATTCTTGGAAATAACTTGAAAGTTGATGCAACAATTTATTTTGAATCTAAAAGACTAAAGCTTATAGATTATTTAGAGATGTCCTTAAGTGACACCTACAGGATCCTCTCCTCAAATACTTTCTATAAGATGTTTCTAACCTTAATGTGAGCAAGTTATTTTCTTTTTTCTTTTAATATTAGCTAGGTGGATTTCACTTGATCCTAGTTAAATCCCTCTCATCCCTCCAAGAACCTTATTTTCTAGGATTCCCCAACACCCCCAGAAGGATTCGTGAAATTTTCAGTTATTATTCATGTGCGATTAAAAGGATCTATTATTAGAATGTGTCTGGCAGCAGAGCAACTGCCTACTTTTCACATAATAGGCTATTAATTAATACCCTTGCTGCACAGACAGCAAGGCTGGAGATATAATCTGGGTCCAGCCTGGGGAAGGTTGCACTCAATTCCTGAGCTGTGGAGTGCCCTGAGCCAGAAACTACAGCTCCATCAGAGAGGTGCGGTGTGTCCATCCCCTGCCCACCTCAGAGCTAAAGCTGGACACTCATCTCCCTGGCACAGCACCCTGCCTGGAGCCAGTATTAACAATTTAGTGAGCTTCACTTTATTTAGTGAGCTTCACTTTATTCTAGCTAGTTTAGAAAGAATAAAATTTAAAAATCTTGTGTAGCCTGGATAGGGTACTGTTTCTGTCCAATACTGGGGGTTCTTTAATATATGGAGTGTAGCAGGTTCTGGTACCCTCTAAAGTGCATTACTCACTGTGGTTATAATGCCTTTGCTCATTTCTGAGTTTTTCTATTAATTTTGTCACAGACTAGCAGGGAAAAAAATCATTGTCATGGTGACAAATCTGAAATAGGACTGTAGCATTATGCAGTTAAATATGCGAACTGCTCTCTAACTTGCTGCCTGATGGAATTATTTGCTGTGTTCAGCAGTGGGCATGACAAGAAGAGCTGAAAGCAGAGCCTTGAAAGCTCTTGTTTAACTCACTTTCTTTTGCTATGCTGTTGAGGCCAGAAGGGCATGGTATTTTTATGACAAATATGATTCTACATTCACTGAAATGGAAAAACTACCCAGCCTCAGTGGGAATCGTCTTAACCACCTAAGGGTGGAGTAAAGTTCTCAGCTTTTGGTCTGCATTTCAGATTCAGAAAGGGTGTGTGAACTGGAAGTCCTTCTTCTAGTACTGTTCTTAGTACTGTTCATAGTACTGTTCTTTCTTCATTAAAATTAATTACTGAGATATTGTTACACTTCATTTGGTATCAGTAAAGGCATCACATCCTTTCTATATTTAGTCTTGTCCTGTGAGTACTAATGTTTTACCTAACTAGAAGTTTCTGTTTTCTTTTAATGCACATTTGGTGAAGGATGAGGTAGATACCTTACACTGTTAGGAAGGTTTTCTGAAATGAATGGCAGGTATTTTGATAAGAAAATAATGATGACCCCACTTTTTTGCCCCACCATTCACCTGAAATGCTTAATGCATCCACAAATGAACTGTCGTGGGTCCAGGTTTCCTGTTATTCTTTGTGAAGTCTGAAGTTCCATCCAAAACATGGCATAGACCATGTGTAAAAGTGAAAGAGA
Source organism: Nicator chloris (assembly GCA_013400495.1). Lineage (NCBI taxonomy): Eukaryota > Metazoa > Chordata > Aves > Passeriformes > Pycnonotidae > Nicator > Nicator chloris. Next base: position 125,177 of record WAAE01010291.1, read on the forward strand.
GCATGTGTTCATGGAATGGATGAATGACCATGTCCTGGTTATTCCTGATGGAAACAGTGGAAGTGTATTTCTCTCCAGCTAAAATTTTCAAATTTTGCTCGTAGAATCAGTATATGGAAGATTAAAGGCTCATCTGACTCTTGCATTAATATGATAGAGGATTGATGCAGCTGTTTGGTTTAGGGTTCTCATTAGAAACATTTGTCCAAAGGGAGGTGAAAGGGTTCTCTATTTTCTCTTACTAAAGACAGAATGCTTGATTGCTAATCATGAATATTCTAAAAACTCAGCCTTGAAATGCAGTGAGTCTGGCCATTACGGTAGCTTGTTACTGGGAGGGCTTGCATTCCCCGTGGGTTAGTCAGTGGAAGTGGTTTCATTTATCAATGGTCTCAGGTTCCTGAAGCACGTGCTGGTTCTCTGGTGGTGTGGGGATAAGAGGTGAGCACGGCCAATCAGTGATTCCACACTGTGAGTCAGGACTGGCATTTTTTTCATTCAGAGCAGAGAAACAAGCTTTGGTTTCGTTGGAATAGCAAGCCAGTTTTAAAAGTCAAAATCTATCATGAAGTCTCGATTCCTTTTAGTTGTTGTTGCTGCTACTATTATTATTATTATTATTATTATTATTAACAGTAAGATGAAATTGTTTCCAAAATGATCCATTATGGTTATTTCAGCTGACCATTTTTGGCAGGATCTTCTTGTAAAATCCCTTTTGAAACATGGCCATAGTCTTATCAGAACATGTTTGCATAACTTCTATTTCATAAATAAATGCATGGGGGTTTTTTTAAAAAAAAAAGCCTGAATCATCCTTCCTACCTTTCTTTTTAAGCTAAACACTTCCAACATAAGTATCAACCGCTTCTGCAAATGAAAGCTAAGCCTGTTGCTCTGGAGCCTTTGCTGCCCTCTTCCTCCTCCTTCCCTTTCTTTCCCTCTTTCACACACCTACCTGCCTCTTGCTCCTACTTCCCCAAGTGCTGGGATACTACAGAAAGCTCAATGAGTTTCAAATATTCCTCCTTCCACTAACTTTCAAAAGATGAATTGGGAAATTTTAAAAGAGGCTTACAATAAAGGGTGTTACTAAAGGCCTTTTTGAACTCCCAAAGTGTTGGGCAGTCTGTAGCGTTTGCATCCCCCTTAAGCACTAGTACTTTTCAAGCAAATAAATTGTAAAAATTAACATAGAAGTACCTTGTAACCAACAAGGTTAAACAAGATGCTTCAGGTAACCCGCACATGCAAATTTTACATTCATGAACTGCACTAACAAGTTATTTATTCTCTTTTGTGTTAGTATTCCCTGAAATGTTATTTTCATTAACTTATTTAACCGTTAAAATGCCAATACTGATTTTTATGTGACTCCTACCTTCTTCCCCTGCTCTATTGTTGTATGGTATGTAACTGTTTCTCAGGATCACTGCTTTCCCTGTTAATGTCAGAAGGGTTTTCTGTTTTGCTTCTTTATCACAAGATGGCAAATCCCTTATGGGATGTACCTGAGAATTCTTGCAGCTTGAGGAAAGAACCAGTCTGGAACATTGTAAATTTAATGCAACTGGTGGGTCAGTTCAACAGCTGTGTCCCAAGTGGGATTTTCTTGTGGGGACAGTTTTTCCCTTCAGTGCTCCTTTCCCTCACTTTTTGAAGGATAGTGGAATTTTTTAGTTACATGAAATCTTTTGGCTATAAAACCCAGCTAAGTAAGCCCAGTTTATGTTTATTTTCACTTTTTAAGTAAGAGAAAGGAAAACTTGCAGAATAAAAGGAAAGTCCAGTCGGTATTATGTGCCCCATCTCATGGGACTCATGGTGCCACAGGAGTATGGGAAGGGTTTTAAGTATGAGTGGCTTTGAAGCTACAGGAATGTAAATCTCAGCCATTTGTGTCCTGTTTCAGCAAAGTCCATAGATGACTTGAAACATTTAAACAAATTATCTCTACCTGAAACATCACTGAGCGAGTGCCTATTTTCCATACACTTGAATGTGAACCAATTCATTTGTTTCTCATGGGAACTGGGTAAATGAATCCATCCTGATGCATGTGTAGAAAATTCTGTCAGTTTTCTTAAGGACAGTGAGATGACTAAATAGAAAAAGTATTTTTAAAATTTCTTGTCTATGAATGTAGGGATCAATACTGTAGCTTTTCAAATTGATGAGTTTCGAACGGAACTTACCTCATTGCTTTTAATTCAGACAAGTAGTCTTTAAGTTCTAAGATTCTACTTCAGGGTAATTTTATTCTTTCATAAAAATTAGCATTCTATCTTTGCAAGCTAATACAAATCTAGGGGAAAAAATAGTTGTGTCTCTGTAGAAATCTGCTGGGACAATATCATTGTTCCTTCATCTATAGACTGCAATCCCATATGTAGGTCATCCAGTCTTTGGTCAGTGCCTGTCATCTTCATGTTTTAAAGCAAAGAAGACAGAAGATCTCTACCTTGTCTAGTGTGTCAGTGTTCTGGGGATAACATCACTCCCTGGTGTCACACTGCTGTGTAAATCCCATAGGAGAAGATTTGAATAGGAAAATTGATCTACTTTCAAATATCATTTCTCTCAACTATAAAGGTCTACAAGTCACTCACACCCTGAAAACTGATTACTGACAGAGCTGGATTCATTTTAGTGGCAGGAATGATCCCTGAAAAATATGAGAAAAAATTATTGTTAGTGGTACTGTAACTGTGTTCTACAAAAGGAGAAACAAATTACGCTGGTTAAGGAAGCCTGGAGGAAAGTCAAAGTGGAACAATATCCCACTGCTCCATACATTGAAAGGCCTGATTTTATCCCCAAGCTGCAAGAAAAGTGAACAATTCTTTGTAATTGAGCCATGGAGCTCATGAAAGAGAGGGACTGATGCATTATCCTATTTTCCAATAACATTGCTTTATGATACTGCTGCTTTTTAAAATGCTGCGTTTTGAGAAGAGGCATTATGAGCCAGAGCATACAAAAACTGTACTGTTTTTCCTTCCTTGCTATAAAAAGCAGAAGCTTGGATGTTGGCAGAATGGCAGTATAATTGTATATTTGGAAAAAAAAAAACTACATCAGAATGGAGTTGCATATGTCCAAGCTGGATGTGGTATTGTTAAGTAGAACTGAGTAAACTTGCCATTTGTACTGCAGCTTCCTTTTGACATTGTGCATTTTGCTTTTCTCTTTCTTAGATGCACAGCCCACGGATGGAGAAAGGGAGGTCTGGAACCAGATCAGTGCAGTTTTACAGGACTCAGAAAGCATGCTTGCAGACCTTCAGGCTTACAAAGGAGCTGGACAAGAAATTAGAGATGTATGTTTGTTAATGACAGTTCTTTGGAAGCAAAATCAGGCAAAACTCAGTGTGTTCCTTGCTTGTTTTCTATCCAAGCACATTCAATGAACTCAAGTGAAAATCTCCTTAAAATTGTGTTTCTAAAATGTGTAACAGATTATGCATAAGATTCTGTATAAAGCTCTAATTTGAAATCATAAAACGATGGCTGTTGGAACTTCTTTCAGGTTTTCTGTTAGTAATTAGTTATTATTTTTCACTTCAAGAAACACCATTTCATATACCTTATTTCATGTGTCTCATGGCAGAAGTCAAATTTGAGGACATGGAAGAAGTAATACTCAGTTGTCAAAAATACATGATACAGATAGTTGTTCTTTTGTGTAAGTGGAATAATGAACCACAGTAAACTATAACTTTGCATCCATTGAAAGGGATCTTACTCTGTGAAACTGGTCCTGAAATACACTTTTGAGCTGTAACTTAGAATTTTTTCTCAGGTGACCAAAACTTTTCCTGCATCAGATTTGCAGATACTCTTAGTGTGAGCTGTTGGTTGCTTAAAAAACTCAATATATTGAAGATTTCAAAAGCATTAAAACCTGAAAAAAAGCTGCTTTTGCAACCAGTAGTCACACAAAAGGTTATACCTGATGCTTTCACAATAGTTTTGCTCCAAAAAGAACATGCTAGAACATATTTCTATATGTCAGTGGTTGACTGTAATGAATAACTTTAAATCAGTTACAGGGGGAGAGGGACCGTGAAAAATACAGTATTTTTTGGAATCCTATGCAATGTAATTTTTCAGAATTTTTTTGTGTTTTACAATACTTCTTAAAATAATGTAGAAAAATTCCAAACCACCTCTTGCTTGTTATTCATTTATCACAGGTCTTTACAGTAATATTTTCATTTCAGGCAATTCAAAATCCCAATGATATCCAGCTGCAAGAAAAAGCATGGAATTCGGTCTGTCCCCTGGTTGTAAGGCTAAAGCGCTTTTATGAGTTTTCACTCAGATTAGGTGAGCCCTGTTTTAGTACACCTGTTTAATAGGTTTTTTATATATAATGACAGAGGAAGTTTTGTCTTTCCAAAAACTTTTAAAGACTTTTAGAGTTAATATTATTTCTGTTTGATATCAACAGACATTTAACAGACATTTCAATAAATGCAATTGCATTTATCAAGGCATCTCTTTAATCTTAATTTCATGGTTTGTTAGTTTGTCTGTATTGTCTGAATAGCATATGAGCAGAAAACATGATAAAACTACAAAGTTTTTCTCTGTTTCCTGCCACATTTCTGCACTTCACTGGTCCATGTTGGACTAATGGAATTTATTTTTTGTAATCTGGGTCTTTTGGAGTTTTTAAAGGAATGTAAGCCAATAATATGTTGAAACTTTTTAAAAGCAGGGATAATGGGGAAAGTGTATCAATAAACTCTCTCACTGGGTGAAAATCCAAAGTTGGACTTTGGATTGTACACTGTTGGACTGTATCTGCCACGGAAGGCAGGATCCCAACAAATGCAAAAGGCAATGCAATTACTCTTTGAATTAGGACTCTTGAATGTAAATATATGTATGAAGTGAGAAGGCTCCTAGTGCAAGGTGATTCTTTTACAACATCCTCTAACTATGTCTTTCACTTTTTGATTTATGCTAGTAATTACAGGCACAGAAGCTGATTTGTATTGCTATCTCTGTTACTAGAAGTGCCTAGGAGTACACTTTTAGTAGCAGAGATGCCAGAATAATCTCTATACTGAGCTGATGACTAATTGAGGAAGATGAAAAAGTTGAATGCAAGAAAAATGCTTCCTCTAGAATTTTTGATAGGGATCCCAGATAAAGGGTGACAAAAATGGGAAAGAGTTCAATGATAGATAATGGAGAGAAAATGGCAGAGCCTGAAGAGGCAGGTGTCTTTAATTAATGCTTCTCACTTCAGAATAGTAAGAGAAAACACTTCTGTTAGCACTTGGCATGTTTGGAGGATTTCTCCCCTTCAAATGCAGTATGTTTAGATATATAGTTAAAACTTTGTGTGGACTGACTACAATTTGTGCTTCTGTTTTTTATTCAGAGAAAGCCCTGCAGAGTTTACTGGAATCCTTGACATGCCCTCCCTACACTCCAACTCAGCACCTGGAACGGGAACAGGCTCTAGCGAAAGAGTTTGCAGAAATATTACATTTTACTCTTCGTTTTGATGAACTTAAGGTTAATAAAGTCTTTCAATACATGTTGATTTTTGCCATGTATTTTGAACCAAAACTGATTCTTTCCTGTTTGTCTTCCTGGAAGATGAGAAACCCAGCAATTCAGAATGACTTCAGTTATTACAGGCGGACAATAAGTCGTAACAGAATAAACAACATGCATGTAAGTAAATAAACTCTGATGTGCTGCATGCAGTGAGGTACTTATTTGTCAGGATGCATTTATGCCATTTGTGGTAAAGTTTTTGCTTTTGATTCAGTAGCTGTCATGTTCTCTCTTTCACACCAAGAGTTAATCAGCAGTCTGGATGAAGTGATTAGAGAGGACTATTCGAGCAACAATCTGCTTGCTGACATGAACATGTACTGCATCTTTTTCTTGCTGCTGGCAAGATTTTAAAGAGGTTTACTGACTATTTTTTTCCTGTTTTCATCAGCTAGACATTGAGAATGAAGTGAACAATGAAATGGCCAATAGGATGTCCCTGTTCTATGCAGAGGCCACACCAATGCTGAAAACCCTCAGTAATGCAACAACACATTTTGTATCAGAAGTATGTAAAGGGGGAGAAAGGTCTAATACAGGCCTCTAATAAATTCTTGATTTTAATTTTAGAACATAATTTACTGAACACTGCCTTTTTCTTACCATTCCAGAACAAAACGTTACCAATTGAAAATACAACAGACTGTCTAAGTACTATGGCCAGTGTATGTAAAGTCATGTTGGAAACACCGTAAGTTTTGTCTTAAATCTTGGGGTTCTTGTATGACAGAACTTATATTTTAATTAGCCACCTGGGGTAACACGTTTTTTCCAAGTGAATTCCTGTATCTTTGCCTTAAGTTGTTACTCCTTTTGTATACAAAGCACGAGCTATTAGAAAGCCTTGCCTCCTGTTCTAACCACCTTATGATATCTTTCATGAATCAGTGTTGAGTTCTGTTGGGGAGAGCTTACATGACCAGTCTTCATTTCAACAAAAGGTTAAAATACGAGTGTAATAATCTTATGCACTCACAGGCTTCAGTGTCTGTGTCTTGTCTAACCAGAGCCGAGGGCTGACTGCTGCCTCCTGCTTTGCCTGTGCTGCTCAATTATTAGCACACAGAGGGCAAGATTTTGGCTCTTCCAAACAGTACTTTAGGAAATACACAGGGACTACTACAAGGATCATTTAAGTAGATCTTTTCTGGATGCAACCATCTTATTCTGGATATGAAAAAATTTGGCTGTATGAATTTTCATATGTACAAATGTATTCAGCTGTACAATTGTGTTTGTATCTGCTGGTGTAGATAATAATAGCCAATGGGGTTCTTTATTATTACTTTGGTATGCATTTAGTGGAGTATATTTTAGGTTAGATGTCTCTTTGACTGGAAAACTCATACAAGATAGAGTCAAGGTAGTCTTTCTGCCTATGAGTCATTTGTTCATGGAGCCAGGTAAAGGGTAGAATTCCTGAGGTTTGAGTTTGTTCATGAAAATTCTGGAGAAGTGTTTGTAGGGGTGGGACTCATCTCACAATCCTGAGACATCACAGAAGTAGTAATTGAAAAGTAAACTTATGAGTCAGCTCTTTTTTTGGCAAAAATGGAGAAAAAAGGCTGTGAGTCATCTTGAAGATTATCTGATGTTTAATTCTAATTGTGGGATAATCAAGCATTTTCACATCAGAATTTCTGTAGCCTTTAAATCTGTTCACGTTACGATGCTGTGGAAGAATAAAAGTTGAAGTTACTGTAGGCTGAGAGGTACTACAATACACAGAGAGAAAGCACAATGACTATTACAACCTACCTTGGTGAAGCCCTGAACTTCCCAGCTGCTGAACTCAGATCCCACTTAGCTCTTCCAAAGTAGGAATTTAAGCAAAAGCAGCAGCTTTCCTTTGAGGTCCCAGCATGTGGTGTTTCTGAGATTAAACTGAGGCATAATCAGTCTCCATCATATTTCATGAAGTTTTCTATAAAGTAATCATCACATACATTTTGAGGATCTCAAATGTACATGGGTATGACAAGAGTTTTGCATATATCTATTCTTTAACCATTCTTCTTAATTGGCCCAGGCTTATGGAATTAACAGATACTTAAAGTTTTACTAATGTGCATCCGCAACCTTAAAATACACTTTTGTGTAAGATTTCACACACTCACAGTCTAGTTTTTAAAACTGTCTAGTAAAAGGTCTATAATGTTTATTTCTTCTGTTCTGTTTTCCAGAGAGTACAGGAGTAGGTTCACCAGTGAAGAGACCCTTATGTTCTGCATGCGAGTAATGGTGGGAGTTATTATTCTGTACGATCACGTTCATCCTGTGGGAGCTTTCTCAAAGACTTCAAAGATTGATGTAAGAGAGGCCTTTCTTTAATACTCTGTAGCTTTGAGAATACTAGTCTGCAGCTCTTTCTCAGCACAAGCTTATGGCTTGGTATAAATAATTTTAATTCCTTTTGAATGGCAAAATTTAGAATTTGTCTTCACCTGTGAACTTTAATACATCAGTCTGTTTGAAAATAAGGACTAGCTTTTTTTCTTTTTATTTTCTTCCAGACACAGATAATAATTTTTTTTTGTTAGCTCTGCTTTTTTGACAACTGTATAGTTAGGCTAAAATAATTTAGTACTACACCTAGCCTGGAATATGTTCTGTGGTCATAATTTTTTTAAAATCATGTAATTTATCGATGCTGAAATGCTTATTTTTCACAGTAGTTCTCTCGTAAATAAGTAGATATTCAATGTTGTCTTTGCATTGATCTGAAGTAGCAGAACTGAAATGTTACTGTTGTAATGTTGATAATGATCCCTCAGTTTTATCTTTGGCATGGCCAGTCACAGAGAAATCAATTTTATTTTTCCATTTGAGAAATTGCAAGCACACATGGAAAGAGCACTCTTGGTTTTTCTAGATGTTTATACAAACCTAAATCTCATGCACCACTTCTTTCAGCAGAAATAAGCTGTTATTAATGAAAGAGATGCCAAGTGTTTCCCTTTTAAGAGAGCCTCCTTCAAAAGAAAAGAAAAAAAAATACATTTTTGCCCTTCATGACACTGGGTCTTCATTAGCATTTTGCATCTTCAGATACCAGAATTTTGCCACATAGTCTCTTTGACTCTCTACAGAGGGGAAGAATTGTCACAATGAAGTGAATAGATTTTCTCAAGGTCATGAAGCAGACAGAGCCTGGGAGTTGAATGCAGATTTCTTGACTGCTAGTTCAGTCTCTTGCCTACAGAGGCAACACAAATAAAATTCTGATACGACCAAATATACAGTGTGTGTACTTTGTTTCTCATATTTATCCTAAAGCCCTGTAATCTTACAGGAAAGTTAGCTAGATGTAAATGGGAGGCCGGAGATGTATTAGTCAGTTTTAAAAAATGAATACATGGTCCCAAATCTTGATTTGCATAATTAGTTTACTGATTTTTTTTTGTAATTAAAAAAATCTAATGTTTGAGATGATGAGTTTGTTTAACTGTGGTAAACAATTATTTTCTCCAAACTGTTCACTTCAGCCATTCAAGCTATTTCAAGAGAATTTCAGGGACAGTGGAGTATATTACCTTTTCCTTACTCTTTCAATACTGGAGGTTGTATTTCAAGCTATTAATTACGGTCTCCTAGCTTAGACATCTGTCTTGGTTTGAAACACAGGTATCTGCCACGGAAGGCAGGAACCTCCCTTGGAATGGACAACATGACCCCCTCCCTCCAAATTATTATGACTTTGAAATCAAGGGGCTTTCAGGCAAAGGTGTGGAAAGGAATAACAGTTCTTTACTAGTATGTATGTGTATAAAAAGACGAACAACAACAATGGCGGCAACAATTAACAAAGGGAAAAACAAAACCAAAACCAGAAAACCCAATGAAGTCTTTTCCCACTCTTGAAGCCCCTTCCCCTCGGGGCAGTTCCGGGCACGGCCTCCAGGGGCGCTGTGGCTCCCGGCGGGCAGGGCGGGGCCGGTGATTCCCCCGCGCCTGCAGGGGGCGCTGTGGCGCGGGCTCGGGGAGCACGCGGGCATGGCGGCTGGGCCCAGACAGGAGGGGATGGGGGAGAGGCTTCGCTTCACACGGCCCGGGGGCAGCCGAGCCCAGTGCCTCTGCAGGACTCCTGGGAGCAGCAAGCTGGAACAGCAGGAACGAGCAAAAATCCCCAGGTGGTGAAGGGGTTGAATCAGAAACTCGGCAGCGGTAGCTGGAACCGTGGGGCGTCCCGGCAGGCGAGGGGTGCGGGGCTGCAGTGCAGCAGGAAAAGCAGAGCAGTGGAAGAGGAACGGCGGGGCTGGGCAGCAGCAGCCCGGCTCCAGGCAGGCTTGGGATCCCGGGGGTTCCCTTGAGGCACCAGAAGCAGATGGCGAAGGGTCCTTTGTTTGGTGAGGTAGGGTGTTAATAAGGTCCCAGTGCAATGGCCGCTCTGAGGAGCAGAACCCCACTCACACTAGAAGAAAGGCAGCAGGAGATGGAACCCTGCAATGGTGATGAATTCTCCCCACGACTGCAGCCTCCTTGTGTGCAAACATAAAAATGAAAGTCAAAGTTGAAACATCTCTTCTTAGAGTTGTTAATAGCGATGAAACGAAACCCCCAAAATCTCTTTTTTTCAACTTATATCAGATGGTTTTGATTTTTGTATTTTTTACTTGGAATTGGAGAAACAGTGTGCAAGTTAAAATATAGACACTTGATACATAATTTACTCTCTACAAATGCTTATTAAAGTCGATGTTTTCTCCAAAATTAAGTTTTTTAACTTTGAGATAATTTTTAATAAGTTGTAATGCTTTTATTGTGTCGTGTAAAGCTGCATTAACACTCATTAAGAAAAAAATCTGTCTGTGTATGGTGAAATTTTTCCTTGTTTTCAGCTAGTGCAATTCATATGTTATTGTTCAATAGTGGCATGCTTCTGTTCCCAGATGAAGGGATGCATAAAAGTTTTAAAGGAACAACCACCTGATTCTGTGGAAGGACTTCTGAATGCTCTCAGGTATGTGTGATTCAGCCTTAGAAAATTCCTTTGTTTTTCTCCCAATTTCTTTGTATTTAAGATTCTTCACTTTAGAAGATTGATTTAATAAGATTATCCTTTCAGGTTTGCCTTCATCACCTGGGGTTTTTTAATATTCATTTCTTCCCATTTCATTTCACTTGAATAAACAATAACTATTAATATTATAAACAGTATATCCTAGCTAAGATTTGGTAAATAAAATACCCCAGCATCTAGAACATTTTAGAAATTGTTAGATTTCTATTTCTCAAACCCTAAGTACTTCCCTTCTCCCTTTCCGTCTTCTAAGGCTTTTTTTTTTTTTTTTTAATCTTGCTAAATGGTACAGCTTCAAGAAAACAGCATCCTAAATCCCAATCCTGTTTATGGTGCTGTCTTGGAAAGGAAGACACTCAGGGGACTGATACTTCTCTGAAACTGAGAAGGGAGTCAGTACGAAATTTTTCAGAGCTGTTTTGAGTTCTCTAGCTCTTGAATGCTTGGATAGAAGGAGAACGGCACCTCCATATTTGCTTGTCATGTCTTTTGAATTAAAGTTGATGTGGAGTTAAATCCTACAGGTATCAAGAGTGTTTCAAGCTTATGTGATAATCAGTCGCCCTATTAACATAAACAGTGGAGAATGCTTGGGTTTAAGTGGAAAAAACACACTAGAGCTCTTCAGTCCTCTCAGAATATTTAAGAAAACCGCTTAAAGTCATAGATTATGCCAAAATTCAGTCTAGATTCTTAAGTGATTTTCGTATTTACCATATTTCTTAGGTCTTTTCATGATTTTGCTTCTTTTGAGGCTTTTAACTAGAAAAAATGAGAGACTTTGACCCAAGGTTATGACAATGTCATAGACAAATACCAAACAGGATTTAGCCACAGTTCTCCACCTTATAGCAGGGAGTAATTTATTGCATAGGATATTTAGAAGATAAAGAGCACCAGATTCTTACCAGTTAAACTCCAGTGATCAGTAGAGGAACATGTAAATTCCTCCTTTGTGTAACTGAACTGTGCTGATTTCAAAAACAGGCTCAAGCATTCAGACTTTTCCTATTCCTGTTCATTTCATAAATTATTGTTTTAACTTGTAATTTCTAGGTTCACTACAAAACATCTGAATGATGAATCTACTTCAAAACAAATTCGAGCTATGCTGCAGTAGTATCCAGAGACAAGTAGATGTTTGTATTGATCACAGAAGATGTGTATGTTTTCATAATTTAATACAGTTTGATGTTAATACTTGTGTGTATTTACATAACCATTTTCTTCACATTGCTAAAATATATGAATCTGTTCATAACCTGACTGACTTTATATAGTGCAACCTAAGTTTTTAATCTAGCCTTTATCTTTTGACTTTTAAAATACTTTTTTACTTAGATATTTCAGTTATGACAGTTTATCTGTGCATTTTAATCCTTAAACACCTTCTCAATCAGAGAAGTAAGTAGTAGTGAAGACAAAACGGAAATCAAACTGAAATGTCAAAGGTACCCCAGAAAAGGAACTTTAAAGAAGAAAGTTAATATAAGAGAAAGCAAAATTCATTTGGCATGTTTTAAAGAACATGTGCCCAGTTCTTTGGTCAGTTTTAGGATCTTGTCAACCTAGTATGAATAGGAGAATACCTGAATGTTCATCACTCTCATAAAATGCGTTGTCTTTCCTGTAATAAGTGGAGATCACCTAATCACCTAATTTTAAGGATTATGTGCTGTCTGGCATCCAAAAAGGTATTTCAAACAGGTAATTTTGCCTTTTTAATGAAATATAACCCATACCTTTCATCAAATGAGGAAATTAATATCCTTTTTCAGATGCAATATGAATAAACAGAAAATACATTTAAAGATCATTGATAGATTTTGAAAACTCTGTGTAATTTTATTAGATTTAGAAAGGAAAGGGAAAATACTAATGCCTTGACTTAACTGGAAAAGGTTTGTCAGTGTAAATGTATCACAGTGAACATTAACTACAAGACAGCTCTAGCCAGTAAGTAATTTTTTGGCTGATCTAAACCAGTACACTCTTCTGTAGCAAGCTTCCGTGGTGTCAAATCGACCGCATCAGATTAGGGATGGTTTAAATTTCAGAGGTGATCTGAGGAGTTCTGAGGAACTCCAGTAAGTTCCTGATAGTGTTACTTATTAGATGATTCAGAGTCAACACAGAAGTATTTATCAGCTGACTGCTCTTCACTGGCTTTTGAGATGTGATTGTGATTGATACTTCAAGAAGTTAATTTCCTCGCTGAGTTGTTTGTTCTTACTTTCTGGTAAATTTTCCAGTTAATGGAACAGAAATACTTTGCCAAAAGCAGCAAAGTGCTCATGCTCATTTAAGTGTCTACTGGGTGGTCTGCAGTTGCTGTACATATTCTTGCAGAGGTCACGTTCTTGAAAATGTGTTTGATTTTGTGTACTTTGCTTGCATGTATGTGTGGAAACTCCAGTGCTTGTGCACAGATTCAGATTTGTATTTGCTTATTCCTATCTAGATAAATCAGGGTTTGTGTGCTTTCACTGGAATTTTCATGCACATCTCTTCGAAAACATTACCTTAAGACTTTCAAGATGCATTTAGTGTGCTGGAAATCGGCTGCAATGTGGCAAACTGTATTATTGAACTCAGTCCTTAAACAGTACTAATGTCACAAGTTCTCTGGAGTAGGGATTGACTTGAGAGCTTATTTCTGAGCAGAGCAACCCCTGTGAGGTTTCTCAGACCTGGTCAGAACTCACAGGTGCCAATGCATGTCCTGATACTGGACAGCACCACAGCTCCAGCATTCATGTCACACCTCTGCAGGTGCAGCAGCCGGTTGCTATGTTGTTGTTGGGGAGAGAGTTAGAACTCACTCACATTAGATCTTTTTCTTTTTCTGAAAGCAATGACCACACTTTTTTCACAGTAGTAAATCCACTGTTTACAGGCTCCATTTTTGATGGGGGGACATTTAAAAATGTATGTTAGGGAAAATCCTGCTTTGTTCATAGTCACTTCCAGTTAGGTAAATGAGGTAGATGACAGGCCATTCTGTTGAGCTTTGGTAACTGAAATTAAGATATGCTTACCTGCAATTTTTTGTCAAACAATGAAGTCTTATCTTTAAGTGGCCCAGAGAAAAACTATTTGTCACTTGTATAATAAAAATATAAACCTTAAAGCATTCTGTGAGTTGTCATGTGCTGTTTGCTGAAGTCACGGGATTTCTTTGCGTGCTTTGATGTTTTTGTACAGAAGTTTGTTTGAAATAATAAAAAAATTGGTACAGTAAGCTTTGGGACTCCCTATATTTAGTGGCAACATAAACAGGTTGAGAAATACCTCATTTAAAGTTTTGGATCATATAGTAGGCTGGCCTTTATGTGTCCAATTTGTAGTTTATTTTAAAAGCACTTGTTTCACTTGTATGCTACAAAGGTATAACCTCACATCACTTAAAAAATCTTGTGTTTTTCTGACATATCTTAGCACTTGTTTGTCATCATGACCAAGGGAAATTGTTGTTACTGCTGAGGGCATGAATCCTTTCTCTGACTTTTATATCTTCACATTAGTTATCTTGACCTATGGGGGCCATCTCAGGTAGTGTTTATAATCAATAAGGTCACCAGAGGATTATTCATTTAATTGTAAGATAAATTCAAATGAATAGCTTTTGGAACAAGAGCTGTACAGACTAATGGTCAAAGTTATTGATCTCCATTTTGTCAGTGCTTCTTATTTTGTCTCATTGTTATGTAAGAGTACATGTTTGTGATATGTTAAATATTTAAGCCTCATAATGGCAGCACTCCAGAATGCTCATAAGTAAGTGTGAGTAGTTTGATTCAGAAGAGCCCCAAAAATTTTGCTAGTTTTGCGGTGGAAGGAAGTGCTATTTTAGAGTTTTATGAATTTGAAAGACTAAGATTTGTCACTTTGAACAATAGAATGCGCTTGAAACATAATTTATGACTTCTAAGCTTTCTGCTGCTGCTAAGTGGCTGTCATGAAAGATAGCTTCTGAGATTGTATTTACTGGTCTCTGGTAAACCACATCACTCAGATAAATTACATTTTCCATGTCTAGTGAAATTTACAAACCAACACAAAGTCCTCTCTGTGTTGCTTTCTATGTTGTATTTCAGCTAAATCTGAACAATATAGGACATAAATTCTTCATATGAAATGATCTATTCTCACCGTCCCGCATTTACTTCTTGAGCAGTTTAGTGTAATCAATATATTCCTATGACAATACAGTGCCAGTTCAGTAGATTCCCACTTGGGAAATGGTGCATCACTTTTTCATGCCTCATCTGAACCAAAACAGTACAGATGTCCAGTTCTCAGTGTGTCAAGGTCCCTCTGAATGTCAGCACAACCATCTGGTGTATCAGCAGCTCCTCCCAGTCTTGTATCAGCTGGAAAATTCCTGAGGGTGCATTCTGCCCCACCCTCTGGATGATTTATGAAGGTGTTAAATAGTATTGATTCCAGTACCAACCACAGGGGAACACTGCTAGTGACTGTCCTCAAGATGCATTTTGTGATGCTGATGACATCTCCTTTGAGCTTAGAGTGCAGCCAGTTCTCAGTGTAACCCACTGCCAGTTTATCTCATCCAGAGTTTACCAGTTTGCCTATGAGGAAGTTACAGTGCCAGAAGCCTTGCTAAAGATAAACAAGACATCAACCAGCTCACTCCACATTTGATGGATCCCCATGCATCCCCATCAGGTCCCCCTGATTGTGTAGGTTCAGCTTGTTTAAGTGTTCCCACCCTGATCCCTGATCTGGCCAAAGCTGTCTTTCTTGCTTCAAACTTTCTGGTTTCAGAGGCCTGGGATTCCTGAAGGCAAATGCTACTATTAAAAGACTGAGGCAAAGTGGACACTGTATTCCTTGATATTTTCTCTATTCTTTGTCACAGATCCCATAGCCCATTTAGCAGCAGGCAGACCTTTTCCTTAGCTTTCCTGTTGCTGCTAGTATACCTATAGTATCCTTTTTTTATTGACCTTCATATCCTTCACCGAATTTCACTGCAGAAGGGCCTTGGCTTTCCTAAGTCCAACGATGCCATCTTTGCTTGGTTTCATGCTTGTCAGGAAGGACCTTTCTTGAGCTTGGAGGAGGTGGTCCTTGAAAGTAAGCCAGCTCTCCTGGACAAACTCTCTGAGGCTGTATTCCATGCACTGCTTCCAACCAGATCCCTGAACAAGCGAAATCAAAATTCCCAAGTTAAATCTTTTTTGTAAGTCATCTTGTGGCTCTGTAGTCAGAAATGAGCTTTTAATGGTTTTGAACTGTTAGAAGTGTGTAGTTCTTTGAACATCAAAAGTAAAGTAATGCAAAACCTTGCATATCCGAAAGTTTGCTTTTAGTTACAAATAGTTGGAAAAGGTGGGCTTTTGGTTCTGTTTCTTTAAAATGTAGGACACTAATTACTGTTTCCTTGGTTCAGATGAATTCTCTTATCCAAAATTACAGAATCTATCATGACGTACTGTGAAGCACACTAGATAACACAATGCAAGTGAGCAGGCTGAAGCAGTGACATGAATCTGAATTGCCAATAAGAGGGTAAAACCCAGTTTTGGTTAAAAAGCCAGTATAGCAAACTAGCATTTTAATTTAGCAGTCTGTAATGCTTCCTGCTACAGACTAATAGATGTGAATTCCTGGCTGCCACATAATCCAGATTCAGCAAACACAGAAATTTTTCATAGGGATTTGAGTCAAATATAACTCAATGGGCTTCACTAGAGCTGTTTCTGATTGACACAGATGTAAACAATGGCCTTTGTCTTTTCTCAGTTGTGGCCTTTGACCCAAGTTGCTTATTACTGAGCAAATTGAGTCTTCTCCTTGTGAGGATCAGTGGCGTAACATGATAATCTTGCAGAGATCTCCTGTGCTTGACTGCTTTGAAAATAAAGCTAAAATGAACAATGAGGTAGGTGTTCTAGAAAATAAGTACATAATTAAAACACAGGCCAACCAAGCACTGTTCCCTAGTTTAAGAGGAAGAAACGTTATTTTCCAACACATGTTATTTGGGGTCGAGCTGGAATTAATATAACTCTCTTGGCTTGGGTATTTTGGCTGACGAGAGTTAAATATGTAGACTTGGGTATTAAGAACTTGACATATCTCTTGACATTTTAAAATTGCTCCCAGAACTTAAAGGTTAGAGTATTTGTATGTGGCTTGGATCAAAAGTGCTACTACAGCTTGTGATAATTCTCATTCTGTGAGGATCCATTTCATGTAAGATGGAGGTTGTTTTGGTTTTGTTTGGGGGATTTTTTTGGTATTGCATACAAGGCTGTGGTTAACTACAGGCACTTTTACTATTAAACTTAGGCTTAAACAGTGTGCAGCATCAGAGCTCAAAGGCTCTTTAATAGAAACCTTCCCAAATAAGACGCCTTACAGGGGAGTTGAATTAGGTTTCTTAGATGAACTTACCAAACAGATAAATGTGGTCCTAGTTGCTGAGATACTGAATATATCAATGTAAGACTGCAGCAGGTATTACATCTCTATGGAAATTTTTAGTTTGGGGAAAGAAAAGTTGTGGTAAATAGCCAACCTGGTTAAAGGATTTTGTGGAGATTTCTGTTGTGTATCAAATGAAATGGACATATTTGTTCAGATTAATTTCAAATTCCCCATATTCAGGTATATATTCATAGCAGTATGTATGATACTTATACAGCGAGAGATTTTTTGTAATCACTGACTTAGCCGCTGTGTTTGCAGCTGTGTTTTGAAACTAGAGTGAATGTCACATTTGTTTTACACAGCCTGTCAGATTGACATTTGCTTTATTAAATTTGAAGCTTAAGATTCCTTTTGTTCAGTGGTTTCAGATTCACATTGAGACCCACTGTTCTGATTATATGTTGTACATCTGTAATTAATTTGAGATACACAGATAAGACCTTTTTTTTTCTTTATTCTTATGATTTGCTATATAATGGATCAGAGTTTAAAATAATGCACGGTTAGGTTAAATAGAATCAGCAAAATACTCAAATGCATGCTATGTGAAAATTACTTTAAATTATTTTGTTGAAAAAATATTACTTCTGAGACAAGGTTGGTTTTCAAACAAGTAACAATGTTTTTGTATTTTGTTTTTTTCAAATAGAAACGGAGGGTTTACTCTTACAGATATTGCCTGAGTATGTGAGTAGTTTAAATCAAGAGGTGCAGTGTAACTGAGCTGAGAAAAGATAACAATTTTGTTAAGAGTTTGACACAGGTGCCCAAGACATTGATCACTGTTCATGTTGGAAAGTTAGAGATTCCTCAGTTCTTTCATACTGATTAAATTAGAAGAAAGAAAAAGCCTTTTGTCTTTGACCCAAGTACAATTTGAAATACCGTACTTAATAAAAATTAGCCAGTCTAACAAGCAAACATTGTAGGTTTTAGCTTTGAAAGACACAGGCTTCAATTTAATTCAGATTATTGTCATGCCAGGTACTAGTGGAGCCATTACCACGTGAAACAAAAGCCCCAGGAAACAGCAGAGATTTGGGCTTGTCAAAGTCAGGCTGGGGTTGACTTTGCATGTATGTGAAAAGTTAATTCTCCTGGGGCTTTCATTCAATTGTACCACAATTGTATTGGAAACTTCTGCTGGAAGAATTCTGGGACATCTTCTATTGACTTTATGGGTCAAAAAGCATAAAAATTAAAGATAGCATTCTAGACTTGGCAGGATCAGGTCATTTACCTCCCTGATCTTAAGAGCAAAATGAAACTAATTCATGGTCATAATACTGGTATCAGAGTTCTTAAAATGTCATCCTTTTGCCTTCTTTTTAATGGCAGTATTTTTTTTT